>JACEFZ010028364.1:287500-292500 GCA_014155875.1 Cepaea nemoralis | reverse complement strand
CAGACAGACAGGTCCAAACAACAACAACAACAACAACAACCTAACTTGTACAATATGCAACACCTGGCAGCAGACAGACAGGTCCAACAACAACAACAACAAACAACAACACCTAACTTGTACAATATGCAACACCTGGAAGCAGACAGACAGGTCCAACAACACAACAACAACAACACCTAACTTGTACATATGCAACACCTGCAGCAGACAGACGGTCCAACAACAACAACAACAAACTAACTTGTACAATATGCAACACCTGGCAGCAGACAGACAGTCCAACACAACAACAACAACACAACCTAACTTGTACAATATGCAACACCTGGAGCAGACAGACAGGTCCAACAAACACACAACAACAACAACAACCTAACTTGTACATATGCAACACCTGGAGCAGACAGGTCCAACAACACAACAACAACAACAACAACAACAACAACAACCCTAACTTGTACAATATACAAACACCTGGCAGCAGACAGGTCCAAACAACAACAACACCCTACTGTACAATATCAACCCTGGCAGCGACAGTCCAACAACAACAACAACCTAACTTGTACAATATACAACACCTGGCAGCAGACAGGTCCAACAACAACAACAACAACAACAACACCCTAACTTGTACAATATACAACACCTGGCAGCAGACAGGTCCAACAACAACAACAACAACAACAACAACAACAACAACAACAACAACACAACAACAACAACACCCTAACTTGTACAATATGCAACACCTGGCAGCAGACAGGTCCAACAACAACAACACAACACACAACAACAACAACAACAAACAACACAACAACAACAACAACAACACACCCTAACTTGTACAATATGCAACACCTGCAGCAGACAGGTCCAACAACAACAACACACAACAACAACAACAACAACAACAACAACAACAACACCTAACTTGTACAATATGCAACACCTGGCAGCAGACAGGTACAACAACAAACAACAACAAACACACCTAACTTGTACAGTATGCAACACCTGGCAGCAGACAGGTCCAACAAACAACAACAAACACCCTAACTTGTACAATATGCAACACCTGGCAGCAGACAGGTCCAACAACAACAACAACAACAACACCCTAACTTGTACAATATGCAACACATGGCAGCAGACAGGTCCAACAACCAACAACAACAACAACAACCTAACTTTACAATATACAACACCTGGCAGCAGACAGGTCCAACAACAACAACACCCTAACTTGTACAATATACAACACCTGGCAGCAGACAGGTCACAGAGTCAACAACAACAACAACAACAACAACCTAACTTGTACAATATACACACCTGGCAGCAGACAGGTCCAACAACAACAACAACAACAACCTAACTTGTACAATATGCAACACCTGGCAGCAGACAGGTCCAACAAACAACAACAACACAACAACAACAACATCAACACAACAACACCCTAACTTGTACAATATACAACACCTGGCAGCAGACAGGTAACAACACAACAACAACAACAACAACAACAACCAACACCCTAACTTGTACAATATACAACACCTGGCAGCAGACAGGTCACAGACAACAAACAACAACAACAACACACCTAACTTGACATACAACACCTGACAGCAGGACAGGGTCCAACAACAACAACACACACAGACAACAACAACATAAAACCCTACTGTACAATATACAACACCTGGCAGCAGACAGGTCCAACAACAACAACAACAACAACAACCTAAACTTGTACAATATACAACCACCTGGCAGCAGACAGTCCAACAACAACAACAACACACCTAACTTGTACAATATGCAACACCTGGCAGCAGACAGACACAACAACAACAACAACAACACACCTAACTTGTACAATATACAACACCTGGCAGCAGACAGGTCACAACCAACAACAACAACACAACCTAACTTGTACAATATACAACACCTGGCAGCAGACAGGTCCAACAACAACAACAAACAACAACACCCTAACTGTACAATATACAACACCGGCAGCAGACAGACAACACAACAACAACACATCAACAACAACAACAACACGCCCTAAATTGTACAATATACAACACCTGGCAGCAGACAGGTCCAACAACAACAACACCTCTAACTTGTACAATATGCAACACCTGGCAGCAGACCACAACAACAACAACAACAACAACAACAAGTACAACAAACAAACAACAACAACAACACACCCTAACTGTACATATCAACACCTGGCAGCAGACAGTCCAAAACAAACCAACAACAACAACAACAACAAACAACACCCTAACTTGTACAATATACAACACCTGGCAGCAGACAGGTCCCAACAACAACAACAACAACAACAACAACAACAACAACACACCCTAACTTGTACAATATAGCAACACACTGGCAGCAGACAGGTCCAACAACAACACAACACCCTAACTTGTACAATATCAACACCTGAGCAGACGACACAACAACAACAACAACACAACACCTAACTTGTACAATATACAACACCTGGCAGCAGACAGGTACACACAACAACAACAACAACAACCTAACTTGTACAATATACAACACCGGCAGCAGACAGGTCCAACAACAACAACAACAACCTAACTTGACAATATACAACACCTGGCAGCAGACAGGTCCAACAACAACAACAAACACACCTAACTTGTACAATATACAACACCTGGCAGCAGACAGGTCCACAACACACAACAACAACAACAACCTAACTTGTACAATATACAACACCTGGCAGCAGACAGGTCCAACAACAACAACAACACCTAACTTGTACATATACAACACCTGCAGCAGACAGGTCACAACAACACAACAACAACAACAACAACAACAACAAACAACACACCCTAACTTGTACAATATACAACACCTGGCAGCAGACAGAGTCCAACAACAACACAACAACAACAACCTAACTTGTACAATATACAACACCTGGCAGCAGACAGGTCCCAACAACAACAACAACACCCTAACTTGTACAATATACAACACCTGGCAGCAGACAGGCCAACAACAACAACAACAACCTGAACTTGTACAATATACAACACCTGGCAGCAGACAGGTCCAACAACAACAACAACACACCTAACGTGTACAATATACAACACCTGGCAGCAGGACAGGTCAAACAACAACAACAAACAACACACCTAACTTGTACAATATACAACACCTGGCAGCAGACAGGTCCAACAAAAACAACAACACAACAACACTAAACTTGTACAATATGCAACACCTGGCAGCAGACAGGCAACAACAACAAACAACAACACCCTAACTGTATCAATATACAACACCTGGCAGCAGACAGGTCCAACAACAACAACAACAACAACACCCTAACTTGTACAATATACAACACCTGGCAGCAGACAGGTCCAACAACAACAACAACAAACAACATACAACAACAACAACAACACCCTAACTTGTACAATATACCAAACACCTGGCAGCAGACAGGTCCAACAACAACAACAAACAACAACACCCTAACTTGTACAATATGCAACACCTGGCAGCAGACAGGTCCAACAACAACAACAACAACAACCTAACTTGTACAATATACAACACCTGGCAGCAGACAGGTCCAACAACAACAACAACAACAACAACAACACCCTAACTTGTACAATATACAACACCTGGCAGCAGACAGGTCCAACAACAACAACAACAACAACACACCCTAACTTGTACAATATACAACACCTGGCAGCAGACAGGTCCAACAAAAACAACAACAACAACAACCCTAACTTGTACAATATACAACACCTGGCGGAAGCCAACAACAACACAACAACAACAACACCCTAACTGTACAATATCAAACCTGGCAGCAGACAGGTCCAACAACAACAACAACAACAACCTAACTTGTACAATATACAACACCTGGCAGCAGACAGGTCCAACAACAACAACAACAACAACAACAACAACCTAACTTGTACAATATACAACACCTGGCAGCAGACAGGCCAACAACAACAACAACAACACCCTACTTGTACAATATCAACACTGGCAGCAGACAGGTCCAACAACAACAACAACACAACACCTAACTTGTACAATATACACACCTGGCAGCAGACAGGTCACAACACACAACAACAACAACCTAACTGTACAATATACAACACCTGGCAGCAGACAGGTCCAACAACAACAACAACAACAACAACACCCTAACGTGTACAATATACAACACCTGGCAGCAGACAGGTCCAACAACAACAACAACAACAACAACACCCTAACTTGTACAATATACAACACCTGGCAGCAGACAGGTCCAACAACAACAACAACAACAACAACAACAACCAACTTGTACAATATACAACACTGGCAGCAGAACAGGTCCAACAAACAACAACAACAACAACAACCTAACTTGTACAATATACAACACCTGGCAGCAGACAGGTCCAACAACAACAACAACAACAACAACAACCTAACTTGTACAATATACAACACCTGGCAGCAGACAGGTCCAACAACAACAACAACAACAACAACACCCTAACTTGTACAATATACAACACCTGGCAGCAGACAGGTCCAACAACAACAACAACAACAACAACACTAACTGTTACAATATACAACACCTGGCAGCAGACAGGTCAACAACAACAACAACAACAACAACAACAAAAACAACAACCTAACTTGTACAATATACAACACCTGGCAGCAGACAGACCACAACAACAACAACAACACCCTCAACTTGTACAATATACAACACCTGGCAGCAGACAGGTCCAACACAACAAACAACAACAACAAACAACCTAACTGTACAATATGCAAACACCTGGCAGCAGACAGGTCCAACAAACAACAACACAACCCTAACTTGTACAATATGCAACACCTGGCAGCAGACAGACCAACAACACACAACAACAACAACACCT
>JACEFZ010028364.1:102500-282500 GCA_014155875.1 Cepaea nemoralis | reverse complement strand
AACAACAACAACAACAACAACAACCTAACTTGTACAATATACAACACCTGGCAGCAGACAGGTCCAACAACAACAACAACAACAACCTAACTTGAACACTAAAGCCATCGCATTGATCACATATCGATACAAGAAGAGTAGCTCAACAAATATAACCTACGATCCTATGACCAGAATCCACATTTAGAAGCTGACCTGCCCCATGTGTACAACCAGACTGGATACCTCGAGGCTCACCTGTCTCATGTGTACACCCAGACTACACACCTACAAGCTGACCTGTCTCATGTGTACACCCAGACTACACACCTAGAGGCTGACCTGTCCCATGTGTACACCCAGACTCCACATTTAGAAGCTGACCTGCCCCATGTGTACACCCAGATTGGATACCTAGAGGCTAACCTGCCCCATGTGTACACCCAGACTGGATACCTAGAGGCTGATCTGTCCCATGTGTACACCCAGACTACACACCTACAGGCTGATCTGCCCCATGTGTACACCCAGACTACACACCTACAGGCTGATCTGCCCCATGTGTACACCCAGACTATACACCTACAGGCTGACCTGCCCCTTCTGTACACCCAGACTGGATACCTAGAGGCTGACCTGTCTCATGTGTACACCCAGACTACACACCTAGAGGCTGACCTGTCTCATGTGTACACCCAGACTACACACCTAGAGGCTGACCTGTCTCATGTGTACACCCAGACTACACACCTAGAGGCTGACCTGTCCCATGTGTACACCCAGACTACACATTTAGAAGCTGACCTGCCCCATGTGTACACCCAGATTGGATACCTAGAGGCTAACCTGCCCCATGTGTACACCCAGACTGGATACCTAGAGGCTGACCTGCCCCATGTGTACACCCAGACTATACACCTACAGGCTGACCTGCCCCTTCTGTACACCCAGACTGGATACCTAGAGGCTGACCTGTCCCATGTGTACACCCAGACTGGATACCTAGAGGCTGACCTGTCCCATGTGTACACCCAGACTGGATACCTAGAGGCTGACCTTCCCCATGTGTACACCCAGACTGGATACCTAGAGGCTGACCTGCCCCATGTGTACACCCAGACTGGATACCTAGAGGCTGACCTGCCCCATGTGTACACCCAGACTACACACCTAAAGGCTGATCTGCCCCATGTGTACACCCAGACTACACACCTACAGGCTGATCTATCCCATGTGTACACCCAGACTACACACCTACAGGCTGATCTGTCTCATGTGTACACCCAGACTACACACCTACAGGCTGATCTGTCCCATGTGTACACCCAGACTACACACCTACAGGCTGATCTGTCCCATGTGCACACCCAGACTACACACCTACAGGCTGATCTGTCCCATGTGTACACCCAGACTACACACCTACAGGCTGATCTGTCCCATGTGTACACCCAGACTGGATACCTACAGGCTGATTTGTCCCATGTGTACACCCAGACTACACACCTACAGGCTGATCTGTCCCATGTGTACACCCAGACTACACACCTACAGGCTGATCTGCCCCATGTGTACACCCAGACTACACAACTACAGGCTGATCTGTCTCATGTGTACACCCAGACTACACAACTACAGGCTGATCTGTCTCATGTGTACACCCAGACTACACACCTACAGGCTGACATTCCCCATGTATACACCCAGACAGGATACCTAGAGGCTGACATTCCCCATGTATACACCCAGACTGGATATCTAGAGGCTGACCTGCCCCATGTGTACACCCAGATGGATACCTAGAGACTGACCTGCCCCATGTGTACACCCAGACTACACACCTATAGGTTGACCTGCCCCATGTGTACACCCAGACTACACATCTACAGGCTGACCTGCCCCGTGTGTACACCCATGTAGACAACATGTCATCCACCTCTTGCCATGTGGACAACCTGCCCTCCACCACCTGGCATGTTGACAAACTGTCCTCCACCACCGCCATGTGGACCTGCTATACTCAGCTGTGCAAACATTCAATGACAATCCCTTAATCCCACTATCCTCCACCACCTGGGCAAGAATGGTCTACAGACTACTGTCAGACTCCCCTATCAAAACTGCCATCTGCAAATCTCAGAAGATGTGCTATTGTTTGGCCACACATGGGAACCTGTAATGATGACAACATGGCACAGTGATCTCAGATCAAATACCATACTGCTTCCTTACAATTTCCTTGTCCTCAGTTTCCAGGGTAGTAATCTTGTGATCCCTCTCCAGCTGCGTCAGCACAATTTGAAAATCTGAATCTGATGGGATGTGGGTGTGGCACAGGCTGCGTAGTTGTTCCAGAGACACCAGATTGTCACGGAAGTCATGTTGGAGGCTGGCTTGGTACAGCTCGATCACTTCCTGGCACAGCTTCTGCGGACACAATAACGCAGGATGCAGATGATACAACAAATCACATCATCAATACAAACACATCACACAGACAGAGACAGATCACATCATCAATACAAACACATCACACAGACAGAGACAGATCATATCACCAATACAAACACATCACACAGACAGAGACAGATCACATCATCAATACAAACACATCACACAGACAGAGCACATCATCAATACAAACACATCACACAGACAGAGACAGATCACATCATCAATACAAACACATCACACAGACAGAGACAGATCACATAATCAATACAAACACATCACACAGACAGACCACATCATCAATACAAACACATCACACAGATAGAGACAGATCACATCATCAATACAAACACATCACACAGACAGAGACAGATCATATCACCAATACAAACACATCACACAGACAGAGACAGATCACATCATCAATACAAACACATCACACAGACAGAGACAGATCACATCATCAATACAAACACATCACACAGACAGAGACAGATCACATAATCAATACAAACACATCACACAGACAGACCACATTATCAATACAAACACATCACACAGATAGAGACAGATCACATCATCAATACAAACACATCACACAGACAGAGACAGATCATATCACCAATACAAACACATCACACAGACAGAGACAGATCACATCATCAATACAAACACATCACACAGACAGAGACAGATCACATCATCAATACAAACACATCACACAGACAGAGACATAACACATCATCATTACAAACACATCACACAGACAGAGACAGATCACATCATCAATACAAACACATCACACAGACAGAGACAGATCACATCATCAATACAAACACATCACACAGACAGAGACATAACACGTCATCATTACAAACACATCACACAGACAGAGACAGATCACATCATCAATACAAACACATCACACAGACAGAGACAGATCACATCCTCAATACAAACACATCACACAGACAGAGACAGACCATCAATACAAACACATCACACAGACAGAGACATAACACGTCATCATTACAAACACATCACACAGACAGAGACAGATCACATCACCAATACAAACACATCACACAGACAGAGACAAATCACATCATCAATACAAACACATCACACAGACAGAGACAGATCACATCATCAATACAAACACATCACACAGACAGAGACATAACACGTCATCATTACAAACACATCACACAGACAGAGACAGATCACATCATCAATACAAACATATCACACAGACAGAGACATAACATGTCATCATTACAAACACATCACACAGACAGAGACAGATCACATCATCAATACAAACACATCACACAGACAGAGACAGATCACATCATCAATACAAATACATCACACAGACAGAGACAGATCACATCACCAATACAAACACATCACACAGACAGAGACATAACACATCATCAATACAAACACATCACAGACAGAGACAGATCACATCACCAATACAAACACATCACACAGACAGAGACAGATCACATCATCAATACAAACACATCACACAGACAGAGACAGATCACATCATCAATACAAACACATCACACAGACAGAGACAGATCATATCACCAATACAAACACATCACACAGACAGAGACAGATCACATCACCAATACAAACACATCACACAGACAGAGACAGATCACATCATCAATACAAACACATCACACAGACAGAGACAGATCACATCATCAATACAAACACATCACACAGACAGAGACAGATCACATCATCAATACAAACACATCACACAGACAGAGACAGATCACATCATCAATACAAACACATCACACAGACAGAGACAGATCACATCATCAATACAAACACATCACACAGACAGAGACAGATCATATCACCAATACAAACACATCACACAGACAGAGACAGATCACATCATCAATACAAACACATCATCTTACAGAGCGTCTCTATTATGATACAGTAGCTATACACATACTGCTGCAGGTTCACCTTGACAACGGCAGGCCACACATAGACCGCTGTGTCCGTGTCTGCAGCACCAAAGAGATGACCTACGCCCCAGCTCAGCGGTTGCTTCACCAAAGTATTGAAGCCCCAGGACAGCCAGCTGTGGGTGTTCCTGAGCTGGTCCACAGACTGTATCTGTCCAGCTCTGAAAGACAGGTCATTGCATAAGAAAACTAGTGCTGTTTCTAGGAGGTCATCGTTGACAGCAGGTATCACTTACAGTCAGGTGTACCCACACACAATTAACAACCCTGTGTATGCAAAGAAAATTAACAACCATGTGTACACACACACACATAACAGCCATGTGTACACACAAATATAATTAACAGCCATGTGTATATACACACACATATAATTAACAGCCACATGTACACACAGACATAATTAACAGCTGTGTATATACGCACATATAATTAACAGCTGTGTGTACACACATATAATTAACAGCTGTGTACACACACACATATAATTAACAGCCATATGTACACACACATAATTAACAGCCATGTGTACACACACATAATTAACAGCTCTGTCGCTTAAAAAAAAACAGCTCTGTGTACACACACACATGTTGTTGTTGTTGTTTGTCCATCAAGAATGATGATGACCATTCATTTCATCCAGTGGGGTTGAAGGTGTGGAGCTGTGGGTTCTAAGATGGCTGATAAGGCCTATTTTGGCTCGAAATGTTCTTTGACAATGTGGGCAAAGAATGCTTGACGTCTCTGGAGGAGGATTTCCTGCAGTGGTTTTTCTGTCCTGCCTTTTCTTCACAGCTCTTGCAGTCCTGGTTGCCTCACATATGACTGCACCTTTGCGCAATGATGCACGCCACGAGTCATGATGAATTCCAAAAGAATTCAGTGAAATTTTCAGAGTGTCTTTAAAACGTTTCCTCTGGCCACCTTGGGAGCGTTTACCACAACGCAGTTCGCTGTAAAAAATTCGTTTAGGGAGCCTGTGATCTGGCATGCGAGTCAAGTGACCAGCCCAGCGAATCTGATTCTTCATCAGTAGAGTGTGGATACTGAGCATGGATGCTCTTTCTAGGACTTCAGTGTCTGGAATCTTGTCTTGCCTTTTAATCTTCAGTAGCTTCCTTAGGCAGACTGTGTGGAAGTCGTTTAATTTCCTAGCGTGTCGCTGATAAACAGTCCAGGTTTCACAAGCATATAGCAGTGTGGATAATACAACTGCTTTGTAGACTTTTAGCTTTGTTTGCAGGCTTATTCCAGTTCTGTCCCATACATTCTTGTACAGTCTACCAAAGGCTGCACTGGCCTTGGAGATTCTTGCATTCACTTCGTCATCGATTGTGGCAGCTTGTGACACGGTGCTGCCAAGATAGGTGAATTTGTCCACAACACTTAGTCTATGATCATTCACTTTGATATTCGGCACAGTGTGATTATTCCCTGGAGCTGGCTGGTACATAATTACAGTCTTCTCCAAGTTGATATTGAGCCCAAAGTTGGCACAGGCATGTGAGAAAGCTGAAACATTATGTTGCATGTCCGTCTCTGAGTTGGCGTATAGAGCGCAATCATCAGCAAACAGGAGCTCTCTGACGGTGCCGCTGTTAATTTTGGTTTTAGCTTTCAGCCTTCTGAGATTGAATAACTTTCCATCCATACGGTAGTTGATGTCTATTCCAATGTCGTCGTTCTCGAAGGCATTCATCAACGTGGCTGAAAACATGAGGCTGAACAGTGTTGGTGCCAGGACAGATATGTGTCGTTGGATGAAGAATGACTTGCGCGATGACTTGGATTAAAGTGAGGAAGAGTTGCGCAATTCGTCGACCTCACTCTCTCGCCTGAGTCCATCTGAGTCCAGTGGCAAGACAAGTCGAGACGATTGGAGACGAATACAGGTGCAGTGGATGACCAGGGCGCTCTACGTGCCTTGCCGTGCTCATTACATTCCACAACGCTTTGCAGGTAAACGCCGTCTTGCCCGTTGAATCAGGAATGATTTCTTCCGCGCAGTCTGCCGAATCCTGTCTTCACATGCTGGGCAGGCATACCCTAGTTTACCTCTTGGTTTGACACCAAATCAGATACCCATGCCTGGTTTAGCCAGCCTCTCACAGCTGTTGACCCCGGGGGGGGCTGTCGCATAAAAAAAAAACAGCTCTGTGTACACACACACATAATTAACAGCCATGTGCACATACACATATAATTAACAGCCATATGTACATACACATACAATTAACAGCCATGTGTACACACACACATAATTAACAGCTATGTGTATGTATACATAATTAATGGCAATGTGTCCATGCGTCATGTGCCATGCTGGTAAGTGTGGGCGGTCATGATTTGCCATTTCACTCTATCACCAGAGTCGTGAGTCAGCTCATTGTTCTTGTCTCGATCCTGCCATGTGGTCAAGCCATCCAGGTATTTACTTCTCTGTCTTCCCCCTGATCTCTTCCCCTCGATCTTGCCAGTTGTCACCAAGTTCTCCAATTTACTTCTTCTTATAACATGCCTAAAAAATGTTGACTGTCTACGTCTAATGTCACTAATCAGTTTGCGATCTTCATTTGTTTCTTGAAGGACTAGTTCATTGGTTTTTTCTGTCTGTCCGGAGTGGCTTGCTTCGCTTCGGAGGTCACGGGTGACAAGCATCGCCTGGATCTTTTCTCCGGGGCATGCCGGTGTGCTGGGAAATGAACAGGCGGACAGATTGGCTGGCTCTGCAGAACTTGGTGGAGTATTGATACATGACAAGGCAGACGTGGTTGCGGCCTTGTGGGAGCACGTGCACACCTCGGAGGAGCAAATGGATTACCATGGTCTGGCAAGAATGAGATAACGAGGAGTGACGAAGGGATCTGGCCGATGCTCAACGCTCAAAGGAAAGGCGAGACGGACTTATAATCAGATTGCTACTGGTACTATTAGTGTTGGAACTCTTCGCTGGCTGCTGAGGATGGGGACGGAGCACTTATGGGAATGCCCCGAATGCTGTGATGTCGATTCCTAAATCAATCAATCAATCTGTCTGTCCATGGTATTCTTTGCATTTTCCTCAGAAACCACATTTCCACAGCCATCAGATGTTTTTCAGCTTGTCTGCTCATTGTCCACGTTTCACATCCATACAAAAGTACAGGTTCTATGAAGCACTTCAACACTCCTTTTTATCGTTTCAATTGATACCTTTTTATTGGTCAGTATGTTTTTCATCCGGAAAAAGGCTACCTTTGCAATGGTGATTCTTGTTCTAATCTCTTCAAGGCATCTCCCATCAGATGTTATGACTGTTCTGAGATAATTGTACCTATTCACTTGTTTAAGAATATTCCCATTTACTAGTATATTACATCGTGGTATTTCGTTCTTCTCAGTGACGACCATAATCTGTGTCTTCTTACAATTAAATTCTAACCCTAGTTGTTGACTGTGTGCAACAACCGCATCTACTAAATGTTGCAGGTCCTGTTCATTGTCTGCAATCAAGGCTTATCATCTGCATATCTAATGTTATTGATGTACATTTGATGAATGAAAGATGAGTGATTGAAATTTTGCCCATGATTAGTTATATCCATGGCGTTATCAGCTTCGGTCAGCTTAGTAGCTGGTTATTATCCTTTTCTATCCATGGATCAATGCTAACAGCCCCGAGCCACAATAAATTGTATAACGATCGCAAATTCTTGCTTCACCTTTCGGATGTCCCTTCCAGTCTGTTTGTTGTCAAACAAAGTCAGTGTCATGTTCCCGTTGGTGCGCGCTTGTTTCTGGACGTGGTTTTTACATATCGGTTTTTCCCGATATTTTTCATATCATCATCATCATGTCTGTACGCTATGTGGCAAATATGATCATCGGAATAATAATGAAGGACCATCAATTTTGAAGATGGAAGTTCAGAATGATCTTAACCATATGAAAACTGGCAAGACCCCGGGTACACATCACAATAGAAATGATCAATGCCTTAGAAGAATATGGAATAGACCAAGTCACCAGACTGCTGAACGCATAATACAATACTGGAGATATCCCTCCTGAATTATGTAATTCTATATTTATTGCAATCCCAAAGAAATCAGGAGCCTTGGAATGTGATCAACATCGAACAATTAGTATAATGAGTCACATCACGAAGATTTTGCTAAGAATTATCATGCAAAGAGTTAGGAGGAAAATACAACCTGAAATAGGAGAAGAACAATGTGGGTTTGTGGAAGGCAAGGGTACAGTAAATGCTGTGTATATACTGAGAAACATAATCGAACGTTCTATAGAAGTAAATAAAGATCTACACCTTTGCTTTATTGACTACACAAAGGCTTTTGATAAAGTGAGACATGTCAACATGATAGGGATGCTTGAAGATCTACAAATTGATGGAAAAGATCTTAGACTTGTAAAAAACATATATTGGAAACAACAAGCTGCCATAAGCGTTGATAATGAAGTAAGCCAATATCAGCCTATTAAAAGGGGTGTGAGACAGGGATGTGTAATGTCTCCAGATCTGTTTTCCCTGTACAGTGAAAGTATTTTCAGAAATATTGAAGATATGGAAGGAATCAACATTGGGGGACGATGCATCAATAACATTAGATATGCAGATGATACAGTCTTGATTGCAGACAATGAACAGGACCTGCAAAATTTAGTAGATGCGATTGTTACACACAGTGAACAACTAGGGTTAGAATTAAATAGTAAAAAGACACAGATTATGGTCGTCACTAGGAAGGACGAAATACCACAATGTAATATACAAGTAAATGGGAATATTCTTCAACAAGTGAGCAGGTACAATTATCTCGGAACAGTAATAACATCTGATGGGAGATGTCTTGAAGAGATCAGAACAAGAATCGCCATGGCAAAAGTAGCCTTTAGCAAGATGAAAAACATATTGACCAATAAAAAGATGTCAATTGAAACGAGAAAAAGAGTGTTGAGATGCTACATTGAACCTGTACTTTTATATGGATGTGAAGCGTGGACAATGAGCAGTCAGGCTGAAAAACATCTGATGGCTGTAGAGATGTGGTTTCTGAGGAAAATGCAAAGAATACCATGGACAGCCAGAAAGACCAATGAACAAGTCCTTCAAGAAACAAATGAAGATCGTAAATTGATTAGAGAAATTAGACGTAGACAGTCAACATTTTTTGGGCATGTTATGAGAAGAAATGGATTGGAGAATTTGGTGACAACTGGTAAGATCGAGGGGAACAGACCAAGGGGAAGACCTAGAAGCAAGTACCTGGATGGCTTGGCCTTGTGGCATGGTCGAGACAGAAACACGGAGCTGATCCACGACTCTGGTGATCGAGTGAGATGGCAGAACATGACCGCCCACGCTTACCGGCATGGCACATGATGGATGGATGGATTACAAAAAAATTTAATCTGAAACGACACTTCACGACCACATATTTAGACATAAATGCTCAATATCCGATCAATTCGGAGTTAAGAAAAAATTTCATAGCTAAAAAAGAAAGTTATCTGACCAGGCAGCAGTCATTTTTCACCAAGGCTAATGAACAGAGCAAGAGTGCTGTTGTTGCATCATATGAAGTCGCTCTTCTCTTGGCTCGCAAAAAGAAGCCGTTCACCGATGCAGAAGAAATAATCAAGCCTTCCCTTAAAATTGCTGCTGGAATGCTTGGCGATAAAAAGTGTGAAACAAAATTTGACCAGATTCCTTTGTCTAATAATACTCTGGCCAGGCGAGTTGAAGAATTAGCCAACGATGTTCATTGTCAAGGAGCAGCAAATATCAAAAATTGTAAATTTTTCTTTCATTGGCAGTGGATGAATCCACTGACATTTCTGACACAGCTCAGGTCACAGTTTTTGTTCGAACAATAAACGATAATTTTGAAGTCATTGAAGAACTTCTAGGACTTGAATCAATGCATGCAACTACCAAAGGAATTGATCTGCCACGTAGCACTTTAGAAGGAGATACAGAATTTATAAATGAGAGAGATATCCGAAGAGTTAATCTCAAAGAAGCGAGAGCAAAAGTCACCAAGTGACGTCACGATGTGAAAAATGTCACAATGTGATAGACTAACAACCAGTCAGTGGGAGAATGATGTTTGGGCTGACAGCAAGAAAGGCAACGTGAAATTATCAGAGGCGTATTATCAATGTTAATCGATCTGGAAGATGGAAATAGTAACAGGGAACCATCGTTCATAAAGGATACACGAGCAAGGCATGCTCCACAGTCAGGACACACGATTGGCCATTAATATTAAACCAGAATTCGACGGAATGGCGCAAGGCTAGCTAATGTCAACAGTAAATCGGTATTGTTATGTTAAGCGGCAACGATGCAACGTGAATACCGCTAGGCAGCTAAATCATTTATCTGAGCATTCAATTAACTAACTATGGATTATAAGCATTGTGCGTTTTGCCTATTTACCTAACACCGATCCTCCCAGAAACTTGGGAACGGTTTATATTAATATTTGAGGACGCTACAAGCTATTTTAGATAATAAATGTTGCCTTGCCAGAAAATGTAGGCCTGCCTTCAATCATTATATATTCATTAACGTTGCTCCAGTAGTTCTGCTGGACTGTTGTTCTTGATGGCGAGCTGGAATAATATTCAACAACTGTACGGCATGATCTGTTTGAAACACTGAAGTTGTGTGTAGAGAAAAACAACGTAGAATGGACCAAATTGGACAGTGCATCCACCGACGGTGCTCCGGCTTTGACGGGTAAAAAGTCTGGATGTCTAGCATTATTGGAACATTTTCTTGGCAGCACTATATTAAAATATCATTGTATCATTAACCAAGAAGCTCTGCGTGGAACAATTTTAAATCTAAAACATGTCATGGATGTTGTTCTGAGATGTGTGAACAAAATTCGAAGTAAGGCACTGAACAGGCATTAGTTTGGATAGTTTCTATCAAACCTGATCGAGGAATAAAGTGAGCTACTGTTACACTGTGATGTCAGATGGGTATCTAAAGGGAAAGTTCTGTCACGTTTCTGGGCACTGAAAAATAGTGTCTATCTGTTTCTGTTTGGAAAAAAAAATGCATTGTCTACAGAACAGGAATGTCTGCTGAACAATGACTGGCTTAATGACCTGGCATTTTTGGTGGACATCACGTCTCATTTTAAACTCTGCGAGGATCCAGGGAAAAAAATAAAAACTATTCACAAATTTGTGCTATGACATTTCTTCATATAAAATGAGAATACGATCGTTTATCGGACAGCTGACTGAAGGGACTTTAGAGGTGTTTCCAACTTATGGTGTAAAAGAAATTTGACTTGTTACAGTACAAAATAAAAGTTGAAAAGTCTTCTGGATATCTTTCAGTTAAGATTTCAAGAGTTCACAATAGAAGAGGATAATGTTGCCCTCTTCATAAATCCATTCGTATTTCCTGATGCCAAGCTTTGTCAATTACAGCAAAACTTTCAGCACGAAGTAATTGATTTGAAATGCAATTATGCACTGAGATGTAAATTTTAGGAGCTGCCTGCTTCACCTTCAGCTGATCATATGATTTCATTCTGGCGACTATTGCCTGTCGAACAATTTGAATAGTTGCGTTCATTCGCCCAGAGATACATATGTCGTTTTGGTTCGACTTACAGATGCGAGCAGTCATTTCCCCCAATGACCATTATAAAAAAAACAAGCAACGTTCCAGACTCAGCAACAGTAACCTAACTGCACTTATGACTTTGGGCACAACAGATTTGTGCCCAGACATTGATAAACTGGCATCTGAATTTAAGTAACTGGTTATGAAGAACAGTTACAATTGTAAATTGATTACATTAATAGCGATTTTCGAAACTGATTAATAATGTATTGTTAAATGAAATTGTAACTGTAAACCAAAAAATGATCACATATTTTTCATACCAGCTAGAGAGACATGTCATACCAGCTAGAGAGAAATGTCATGATACCCGCTAGAGAGACAGGTCATACCAGCTAGAGAGACAGGTCATACCAGCTAGAGAGAACTGTCATGATACCAGCTAGAGAGAAATGTCATGATACCAGCTAGAGAGAAATGTCATGATACCAGCTAGAGAGACAGGTCATACCAGCCAGAGAGAAATGTCATCATACCAGCTAGGGAGAAATGCCATATCAGCTAGAGAGAAATGCCATGATACCAGCTAGAGAGAAATGCCATGATACCAGCTAGAGAGAAATGTCATCATACCAGCTAGAAATGTCATGATACCAGCTAGAAATGTCATGATACCAGCTAGAGAGAAATGTCATGATACCAGCTAGAGAGAAATATCATGATACCAGCTAGAGAGAAATGTCATGATACCAGCTAGAGAGAATGGTCATGATACCAGCTAGAGAGAAATGTCATGATACCAGCCAGAGAGAGAGAAATGTCATGATACCAGCTAGAGAAAAATGTCATGATACCAGTTAGAGATAAATGTCATAATACCAGCTAGAGATAAATGTTCTGATACCAGCTAGAAAGAAATGTCATAATACCAGCTAGAAAGAAATGTCATAATACCAGCTGGAGAGAAATGTCATGATACCAGCTAGAGAGAAATGTCATGATACCAGCCAGAGAAAATGTCATGATACCAGCTAGAGAAAAATGTCATGATACCAGTTAGAGAGAAATGTCATAATACCAGCTAGAGAAATGTCATGATACCAGCTAGAAAGAAATGTCATGATACCAGCTAGAGAGAAATGTCATGATACCAGCTAGAGAGAAATGTCATGATACCAGCCAGCAACAGTAACCTAACTGCACTTATGACTTTGGGCACAACAGATTTGTGCCCAGACATTGATAAACTGGCATCTGAATTTAAGTAACTGGTTATGAAGAACAGTTACAATTGTAAATTGATTACATTAATAGCGATTTTCGAAACTGATTAATAATGTATTGTTAAATGAAATTGTAACTGTAAACCAAAAAATGATCACATATTTTTCATACCAGCTAGAGAGACATGTCATACCAGCTAGAGAGAAATGTCATGATACCCGCTAGAGAGACAGGTCATACCAGCTAGAGAGACAGGTCATACCAGCTAGAGAGAACTGTCATGATACCAGCTAGAGAGAAATGTCATGATACCAGCTAGAGAGAAATGTTATGATACCAGCTAGAGAGACAGGTCATACCAGCCAGAGAGAAATGTCATCATACCAGCTAGGGAGAAATGCCATATCAGCTAGAGAGAAATGCCATGATACCAGCTAGAGAGAAATGCCATGATACCAGCTAGAGAGAAATGTCATCATACCAGCTAGAAATGTCATGATACCAGCTAGAAATGTCATGATACCAGCTAGAGAGAAATGTCATCTTACCAGCTAGAGAGAAATGCCATGATACCAGCTAGAGAGAAATATCATGATACCAGCTAGAGAGAAATGTCATGATACCAGCTAGAGAGAAAGGTCATGATACCAGCTAGAGAGAAATGTCATGATACCAGCCAGAGAGAGAGAAATGTCATGATACCAGCTAGAGAAAAATGTCATGATACCAGTTAGAGATAAATGTCATAATACCAGCTAGAGATAAATGTTCTGATACCAGCTAGAAAGAAATGTCATAATACCAGCTAGAAAGAAATGTCATAATACCAGCTGGAGAGAAATGTCATGATACCAGCTAGAGAGAAATGTCATGATACCAGCCAGAGAGAAATGTCATGATACCAGCTAGAGAAAAATGTCATGATACCAGTTAGAGAGAAATGTCATAATACCAGCTAGAGAGAAATGTCATGATACCAGCCAGAGAAAAATGTCATGATACCAGTTAGAGAGAAATATCATGATACCAGCTAGAGAGAAATATCATGATACCAGCTAGAAAGAAATGTCATGATACCAGCTAGAAAGAAATGTCATAATACCAGCTAGAAAGAAATGTCATGATACCAGCTAGAGAGAAATGTCATGATACCAGCTAGAAATAAATGCCATGATACCAGCTAGAAAGAAATGTCATGATACCAGCCAGAGAGAAATGTCATGATACCAGCTAGAGAGAAATGTCATGATACCAGCTAGAGAAAAATTTCATGATACCAGTTAGAGAGAAATGTCATAATACCAGCTAGAAAGAAATGTCATGATACCAGCTAGAAAGAAATGTCATAATACCAGCTAGAGAGAAATGTCATAATACCAGCTAGAGAGAAATGTCATGATACCAGCTATAAAGAAATGTCATGATACTAGCTAGAGAGAAATGTCATGATACCAGCTAGAGAAATGTCATACCAGCTAGAGAGAAATGTCATGATACCAACTTGAGAGAAATATTATGATACCAGCTAGAGAGAAATGTCATCATACCAGCTAGAGAGAAATGTCATGATACCAGCTAGAGAGTAATGTCATGATACCAGCTAGAGAGAAATGTTCAAATGTCATCATACCAGCTAGAGAGAAATGTCATGTTACCAGCTAGAGTGAAATGTCATGATACCAGCTAGAGAGAAATATTATGATACCAGCTAGAGAGAAATATTCTGATATGAGCTAGAGAGAAATATTATGATACCACAAATTCAAATACCACTAGAGAAATGTCATGATACACCAGCTAGATGATGATGTAAGGTTTGGTTTCCTTGTTGGTGGGTGTGGCTGCAAGTATGGCATACTGTCAGTCGTCAGATGTGCCCAGCGCCATGTTTTCATGATTTATAAAACAATGATAGAAATGTGGAAGAAAATGACAAGCCAGTGACTGCTGACACCACCATATTCTGTGTGGTATCGTTTGTTTTGTTCTTGCTTGGCATTTCTTAGTTATCATCCACACTAATAATTCAGACCTGTCTTTGTGTCAACAATTGTTAAAGATCCTTAATTACTTACTTCTTCATTTCTTCAATAACTGTGCCAAGACACTTGGGTCTCATTCCCTTGCGCTCAAACATGAGGGACAAGGCGGCGACATCCACAGTTACAGTCCGGTTCTCTAGCGCTGTTTCCGACAACAGTCGTTCCCAGAACTTGAGCTTTCGGCTCCACGACTGGGGGTTCAGTGACTTCTCTCGGAATGGAGAATACAACACGGCCGCCTGCTGGTCATTGTCCAGTTCTTGTGGAAACTGACACCGTTCGCGTGAGGCCATTTACTCAATCAAATCGCCCAGGGAACATAGAAATGTGTTTGCAACCTCAGCCCGAAGACTCGGCGACGTCGGCCATGCAAACCGTCGTACAATATGATATAATGTGCACACCAAGACAGAAGAGCTGTCTATACCAGCCGTCGAATGTTTCTATTTTTTCCAGCCTGAAACATACAACACACACGGTTACACAACACACTCATACATTATACATACACACCCAGTCACACAACACACAGTCAAACAAGACACAGACAGTCACACAACACACACATTGTCGCAACACACACAAACGCACACAAGTAGTAATATAGGGTGTTTTGCCACTGCAATTGAACCCCGAGACTTGTGTGTATATACATATATACATATATATATATACATATATATATATACACACAATATCAACACCTGCGAAATGAGATGCCTGAGGAGAGCTGCCAACTTAACAATCCGAGACCGAGTAAGAAATGCTATTATCAGACAGACTGTGGGATCAACACCCTGTGCCACATTTATTAAAAGACAGAAGATCAAGTGGTTTGGCCATGTCGTTAGAATGCAACATCAGCAACTTCCATCACTGGCCTTACATCAAATATCATCTGCGACGAGACCACGAGGAGTCCAAGAAGAAAATGGATTGACGACATCAGAGACATTGTACAACCACACGGAATGACACTATCCAGTGCCGTCCACCGGGCGCTGGAACGCAAATTATTCCTCCCCACGACGCTTGACGGCAGAAGTGGAAGATGATGATGATGATGATGATAGTCATCGGCGTATCACTTTTCAATCTGACTCCAGGCAGCAACGAAGCACCTGAGGGCAAGATGTGGATTGCCCTGAGTTGTTGTCTGGGTTACGTGTTACCAAACCCTAAACTATGAGTTTCTACGTGACATTATCGAGCAATGCTTTAACGAATATGTTTCCCAACTACCACCCAGGTCTCTGTTTCGTTAAGCTGTCGCAGACTTGATGTGACCAAACAATACAAAGTGGGCTTCACTGAAATTCAGTTTCCCAACTACTACAGCAACGTGTCAGAGAATGAAGTGTCAAGTGTGGTTTAAATATTTATCATCCCACGGAAAACCATATGTAAGACTAACGTGTCTTCCGGGTATGTACAGCGCACCAAATGCTTTTATATCTGAGATGAATCGACTAGTGGAAGGCATGGAAGCGCGTGACAACACGTGACTTAGATTCTACTTCAATGGGTCATCGAAGAAAACCCTAGTGGAACTATTAGAAATGGGGCATGATGTTAGATTTAGTGAGAGGTTGAACAACATATTACGGTTTCCCTCAGCCAAGGTATCAGACGCCAACCCATTACTTGATGGAGAGGTATTGATAGAAGTGGATAACAACATTCAACATATCTACATCTGTTGCTACCTCATAGCATCGAGGCCAGTTAGAGACATCGTGGTCCCTTTACTAAGGACGGTCCCTATCTTGGATCAGCTCTCAGCCTCCGTGTTTCGCAATTATGACAAACCTCACTATGTGCAGCTGAGTCATTCTTTCGATGCGAAGGAAATACTCTTAATCATCGATATGGGAACAAAGATCTCATTGACAACTGGAACTTCAGTACTGACGTTACATTTTCGAACTTGAAAACATTCAGACCTAGAATAGAAAACATGATGAAATATGCGGCGTTATTCATCTCATCTCTCATCTCATCATGTTCCCCTTGTACCTTGCAATGTTGAGGTGAAGTATAAACAGCGGGAGAGTATCCGATTATGGGCTTCATGTATCGATATTCCCATGGACTCTGTTATTCCCTGCGTCCATCGTTTACGTGGTCGGCCTCTTCCTCTGCTTCCCTCTGGTCTGTACATCATTGCTTGTTGTGGTATACTGTTAGTTGGTAACCTACTTGCATGGCCAAACCATTTGACTTGCTGCCTTCTAATAAAATCTAGTGCAGCTATAATCCCCACTTTAGTCCTGATTTCTTCATTTCTGATCTTATCTCTTCTTGATACATTGAGTATTCTTCTCAGGAATCTCATTTCTGTTGTTGTGATTTTTCTTTTCTCTTTTTCTGTCATTGTCCAGGTTTGGCATTGGTAACATAGAGTTGGTAGGAAGATTGAGATGTAAAGTGCTTTCTTAGTAGTTATTGATACATGTTTGTTCTTTAGTATTGGTGCCATTTGTCCAATGAGTTGGTTTGCCTTATTGCATCTATTTTCGATCTCGTCTTCTGATTTGCCATTTGATGATATTATACTTCCTAAGTACTTGAAACTCTTTATTTGTTTCAAGGGATGTTCGTTTAGGTGAATCGTTGCTGTTTTTTCTTCTTTAGTTATAGTCAATACCTCTGTTTTACTTGTGCTAATTTTCATGATATGTTCCCTACACATTTCGTTTAGTCTATTCGTGTGGTCTTGTAATTCAACTTCTGATTTTGCTATTAGTGATTGGTCGTCCGCAAACAGGAGTTCTCTAATGGTTAGATTTGCAGATGGTTCTTCTTCTGTGTTCTCGTCTTGCGGTCTCTGTT
Organism: Cepaea nemoralis; assembly: GCA_014155875.1. Classification (NCBI taxonomy): domain Eukaryota; kingdom Metazoa; phylum Mollusca; class Gastropoda; order Stylommatophora; family Helicidae; genus Cepaea; species Cepaea nemoralis. The sequence goes on along the minus strand of JACEFZ010028364.1, from coordinate 264,375 downwards.
TGGCTGGTTTCTTTACATATGTTGTCTATATATGTTATATAAACAAGAGAGGGGAAGGACACAACCTTGTCGTACTCCGGATCTTATGCCGAAGGGTTCTGAGTGTCCTCCAGTTGCTCGCACTGTGCATTCACTGTTGTTGTATAAGCTTCTACATAGGTTTGTTAGATGTGTACTCACTCCATATTGTTTAAGGATTTCCCACAGCTTTTTGCTATCTACTCTATCAAATGCCTTTTCTTGGTCGACAAAGGCTAAGTAGAGTGTTTCATTGAATTCGATTGATTTTTCTATAAGTTGTCTAAGAGCAAAAATGGCATCTGTGCATCCTTTGTTTTTCCTAAATCCAAGTTGTGTTTCGCTTAGCTGGGGTTCTATAATAGTTCGTAATCTTTTCTCAAGAATTTTGCAAAATATTTTCCCAGTATGACTCAACAGTGAAATGCCTCTGTATTTTGTGCAGTCTTTTTTGCTGTCTTTGTTTTTTCCAAATTGGGACTAATTATGGCGTTTCCCCAGTCTCGTGGTGTCTGTTGTTCTACCCAAACATGGTTGAATAGTCTATGTAGCCATGCTGTTCCTACTTCTCTTGCTGCTTTAATTAGTTCATTTGGTATTTCATCTTGTCCTGGTGATTTGTTCAATGGGGCTAATCTGATGGCTTCTATAATTTCTTCTTTCAGTATGTCTGGTTCTAGTTCTTCGGTGGCATCTGTGTCGGTTTCTTGAATTCCTGTGACATCTGATGGGATGTTGAGAAGTTGTTCGAAGTACTGTTTCCATCTTATTAGGATTTGTTTTTGTTCACTTATTGGTTCTCCATTTTCGCTGTTAATTATTTCAGTTGGGTCAAAGGGTTCTCCTCTGGTTCTCATTGCACTTATCTTTTTATAGAAGTTTCTAGTTGCCTCCTTGTAGTTTTTATTTAGGGTTTCTCCATACTCCTCCCAGTCTTTTTGTTTTTCTCTCTTTACTATTCTATTCACATGTCTTCTCGCTATTCTATATTCTATGTAATCGCATTCCTGTTTGCTCTTCGACCACTTTTTATATTTTTCCTTTTTGTCTTTTACAGCTTTCTTTACTTCTGCGTTCCACCAACTTGTTATTTTCTTTATCCGTGTTTTGCGTTTTTTTTCGTGATTCCACATGTTATCTTTGCAGTATTTAAAATGCTTGATTTGAACATCTCCTATTCTTCTTCCACTGTCCTTTCTTTCTATAGGTAATTTTACAAAGATTTCAGTTAGCTCTTTTTCATAATTTTCCCTCACTGCCTTCGTCTTTGAGATTTTTTAAGTTTACTTATTCGCATGGCATGAATTTTCCTGGTCTTTGCTTCCTTCTACTGATGATTCTTATTGTGGCAACGACTGCTTTATTAGAAGTCCCAAAATGTACAAAGACTTTTATTGCAACCAAGCTGGACATGGACTTCCAGTGTTTGTGGGTGGGTGGAGTCAGAGAGGGCGTGGTTTTCGCAGTTTCTTCAGGTTAAAAACAGGCGGTAAGGCCGTACTCAGAGAAGGTGTCGCTATGCGTTTGCAAGTAGCCCCTGGCGCTTTAGCTAGTAGGAACACTGAAGATTCCTTAAAAGTGCATGCCAAACAAGCTGGTCAGCTATTACTGCCCCGTGTCTGGCATTCGTTGTCTCGGATGGCCGTATGAGGTGCATCAAATCGGAAACTTCCCACCCAACGCAAGCTAGCAAGGCAGGTGCTTCGATAATGTGACTATAGCGCGAAGCCAGAGTAATGGTTTGAGCGGGTCAAAGAGCAATTTTTGTAAGACCGTTCGACAAAATCTTGATGAGCACTCTCTCTCTCTCTCTCTCTCTCTCTCTCTCTCTCTCTCTCTCTCTCTCTCTCTCTCTCTCTCTCTCTCTCTCTCTCTCTCTCTCTCTCGATGAGTAGTGGGCCTGCAGTCAGTAAGCTGGCATAAGTTTTCGATCAGTCCTGCCTGGCATAGCTTGAAAGCAGATCAGTAGGCGTCCAGTGGTTTTGCATGTATCACCGGGTACCGAGGGAGTGTGCTGAGCGATTGCTACTCTTGGCCTGCGTGTGCGTAAATAGTCTGTCTGTTTGATAGATAGATATCTGGTTGATCCAGCCAGTAGTCATATGCTTGTCTCAAAGATTAAGCCACGCGTGTCTAAGTTCACACTGTAAAGAGAAATGGAATACACCTTGGCCAGCAAATGCATTGCATTTAAAGTCCGAATCATCTGCAAGGTGCCACTACATTCTTGGTCCAGACACTTGTACGGCTCTCAGCTGAGGGATATGGCTGAACGCCTCTAGGTCAATATCCCCCAGTTATAAAGGCGTGGCCGTTACTCACCCTCTGCCGAATGGAGGTGAGATGCTGAGTCTGCTACATGTTTGGTCCCGATACCTGTTCCACAGCTCTCAACTGAGGGCTAGGGATGAACGTCTCTAATCCAATATCTCTCGGATGTGAGGGCCTGGCCATTACTCACCCTCTACTGCGGGGGGGGGGGGGGGTGTAAGATGTAAGATCCTGAGCTGACAACATCTGCAGCCTATCTCGTGAGCGCTACCAAAGGTCGAAAATGCGTCCCAGGGGCACACAATGGTTACCATGCAAATCCATACCAAAAGCTCAATGAGTGAGCAGATTAAAGGCGGAAAAAGTCTCATTAACTGGAAAAAGTAAAGAACAAATGCATAATGTTTCGATGTAGTCACTATTGCGTTCAATGAAAGTCATCCAGCACCGATAAAGTGCTTGGATTCTTGAAGAAAAACAAATTACCTTGGTCGCGTGTGTAACCACCCATAAACCACCTGGTGTACCTCATCATCGGTCCAAAAAGTCTTTCCTTCCAATGACATTTTTAATTGTCCAAACAGGTGGAAATGACATGGGGTTAGGTCCGGCGAGTAAGGGGAATGTGGTACACACTGAAAGTGGAGGTCTTTTATGGTTTAAACCGTTGCACGTGCAATATGGAGTCGAGCATTGCCATGTTGCAAAAGAACACCTTTACTCAGAAGTCTAAGTCGTTTCCATTTGACTGCAGGGCGAAGATGATTTCTGAGAAGATCTATATATGATATGTATCACTAGTGCTAGTTTGTCCTCTTGGAATGTAGTGCTCTTAAATAGCCTTACCTGCAGATGGCTGCGTGCGAAACTTCTGTGGTTTCGGTGAGGAGGTATGGCGCCATTACTTGCTCGCTCTCTTCGTTTCCAGCTCGTGGTAGTGAACCCAGGTTTCATCTCCAGTAACAATTCTTGATAGAAAACAATCCCCTTCTGCTTCTAAGCACTGCAAAAGTTCTTGACAAGCATCAGTGCGTCATCGTTTCAATTCGGGGTAAGCTGCCGTGGCACCCAACTTGCAGACACTTTGCGGCACTGTAGCACATCATGGATGATGTAGTGTGATGAACCGTGACTGATGTCAAGATGTGCGACATTGTCACTCACAGTCAGTCGGCAGTTTTCCTATACGAGGCCCTCAACGGCTGCAATCGATTCTGGGGTCATTGCTGAGGTCACTACTTGGTGTGCCTATCCCGGTCGTGAATAGTCTGTCACTGCTGAGGTCACTACTTGGTGTGCCTATCCCGGTCGTGAATAGTATGTCACTGCTGAGGTCACTACTTGGTGTGCCTATCCCGGTCGTGAATAGTATGTCACTGCTGAGGTCACTACTTGGTGTGCCTATCCCGGTCGTGAATAGTCTGTCACAGAAGTCACGCGGGTGTGAAACTGTCTACTCCACTCATACGCTTGCTGGACTGACAGACATGCATCAGCATACTGGACCTTCATTCGCCGATGAATGTATAAATGTTTCACCTCATCACTGATCACAATACAAATAACAGAACGCTGCTCCTCCTCGGTGCATGTCAAAAGTGGGGCGCCCATCTTTAAACTGTCATTATGACGTCACCGTGTTTGTCTACATTGTGATGCCATTGGTCAACTCCTTGACATCCATAACAACAATATTCACAGGTTACAAGACAATGGCATGGCTATTGTAATTTCTGTCACACTTTTAAGGTGTTCATTTGAAGCCCTCTCGTATCTCTTGGCTTGTTTTATGAATGAAATTGCACACTATGACATTGTCTGCCACATAGCCGTGCGTGTTGGTACATTATCTACCACATAGCCGCGTATGCTGTTACATTGTCTACCACACATCGTGCGTGTTGTTACATTGTCTACCACATAGCCATGCGTGTTGTTACATTATCTACCACATAGCCGTGCGTGTTGTTACATTATCTACCACATAGCCGCGTATGCTGTTACATTGTCTACCACACAGCGTGCGTGTTCTTACATTGTCTACCACATAGCCGTGCGTGTTGTTACATTATCTACCACATAGCCATGCGTGTTGTTACATTATCTACCACATAGCCGTGCGTGTTGTTACATTGTCTACCACACAGCGTGCGTGTTGTTGCATTGTCTACCACATAGCCGTGCGTGTTGTTACATTATCTACCACATAGCCATGCGTGTTGTTATATTATCTACCACATAGCCGTGCGTGTTGTTACATTGTCTACCACATAGCCGCGTATGCTGTTACATTGTCTGCCACACAGCGTGCGTGTTGTTACATTGTCTACCACATAGCCGTGCGTGTTGTTACATTATCTACCACATAGCCGTGTATGCTGTTACATTGTCTGCCACAAAACCGTGTATGCTGTTACATTGTCTGCCACATAGCCGTGTATGCTGTTACATTGTCTGCCACATAGCCGTGTATGCTGTTACATTGTCTGCCACAAAGCCGTGTATGCTGTTACATTGTCTACCACAAAGCCGTGTATGCTGTTGCATTGTCTGCCACATAGCCGCGTATGCTGTTACATTGTCTGACACATAGCCGTGTATGCTGTTACATTGTCTGCCACATAGCCGTGTATGCTGTTACATTGTTTGCCACATAGCCGTGTATGCTGTTACATTGTCTACCGCACAGCCGTGTGCTTTTGCCACATAGCCGTGTATGCTGTTACATTGTCTGCCACATTGCCGCGTATGCTGTTACATTGTCTGACACATAGCCGTGTATGCTGTTACATTGTCTGCCACATAGCCGTGTATGCTGTTACATTGTCTGCCACATAGCCGTGTATGCTGTTACATTGTCTACCGCACAGCCATGTGCTTTTGCCACATAGCCGTGTATACTGTTACATTGTCAGACACATAGCCGTGTATGCTGTTACATTGTCTGCCACATAACCGTGTATGCTGTTACATTGTCTGCCACATAGCCGTGTATGCTGTTACATTGTCTACCGCACAGCCGTGTGCTTTTGCCACATAGCCGCGTATGCTGTTACATTGTCTACCACATAGCCGCGTATGCTGTTACATTGTCTACCACATAGCCGTGTGTGCTGTTACATTGTCTACCACATAGCCGTGTGTGCTGTTACATTATCTACCACATAGCCTGTGTGCTGTTAAATTGTCCGCCAAAAAGCGTACGTGTTGTTACATTGTCTACCACACAGCGTGCGTGTTGTTACATTGTCTACCGCACAGCCGTATTTGCTGTTGTGTTATGTCTTGTCGAGGTAGATCACGCGACCTATTCATCATCCCGTCGCTTATTTTGTGGGCGGCTTGTGCATACCAATGTGTTATTGTAACTGATGGTACAACACACTGCTTGACCTAGATAAGCCTGGCTGGTGTAGTCAGGGGCCTCATTTAGTCAGTCAGCGCGCAGCCTGTAGATGACAAACCACAAACATAGTCACATTCAAGCAACCATCACAGCCATCGCGCATAGCCGCGAACACCCGCCCTAAAAAAATGTATCGATCTGACACACTTGGGCCGGTAATGCCTGATTGATGTTTGGAACTAAGGCCTTGTCAAGGCCTTTAGTGCTAGATAAGTGACAACGGACACCGACAAAATGTCAGTGCCAGCTTACATCTAGCTAACATAGTAACAATACTGAAGGTCACAACACGGGGGGTGCCGTAGAGCAGGTGTCACGCGGAATACACAGATGTAACAATGACCAGTTTACAAGAACCGATGGACAATACAATAGCGGCAACTTTGAAGATGGTTCGTCAATGAGAAGGCCCAGGCCCAGCCAGTCCACGGGCAACAATTTTAACCGTTTACAGGGCACGCTCAATGGGGCGGAGCTACGCCAAATCTGATATGTACGGAACTCCGTTTGTGTTAAATGTTTGAAAGGTGTTTTTCGTTTGCATTATATTTATACAGTGAGTGTGTGTGTGTGTGTGTGTGCGCGCCTCTCTCTCTCTCTCTCTCTCTCTCTCTCTCTCTCTCTCTCTCTCTCTCTCTCTCTCTCTCTCTCTCTCTCTCTCTCTCTCTCTCTCTCTCTCTCTCTCTTCTCTCTCTCTGTTTGTGTGCATTTCCCATCCGATTCAGTTTCTGGAAAGAAGTTTCCACCTGGTTCGACCGACTTTCTCAGCCTTGGTTATAGCTGAAATAAACGTGTATATTTTTCAGGACGTTATCAACCACTACACCATGTTTATTTACTAGGTAATTTTACGTCAAGTAGTTTGCCATTGCGATATGCTTTCACATGTGGGCCTAAGAGGCACGGGACTAGAAAGCTGCACCATGCATAGCAAACGTTGTTCACTGAAGAAGAAGAAGAAGAAGAAGAAGAAGAAGAAGAAGAAGAAGAAGAAGAAGAAGAAGAAGAAGAAGAAGAAGAAGAAGAACGAACGAACGAACGAACGAACGAACGGACTTTATTTTCAAAGGGTAAAAAATTGGGCACGCAGGCCCGTCTTACATTCGGCCCTTCCAATCACTCATCTTTCGTTCATCAATAGTGCATAATATATTCACACAGGAAAAAGACTTTGTCAAAAGAATGTTGTAAACATAAACAATGCATATTACCATGTTATGAGACACATCCTCCACCGACCCACCCATCCCCCACACACATCCCCGCCCAACCACACATACACACCGCCAGGCACACATACACCCCCACCCATCCACCCAATCCCTACATCCCACACCCCCCGCACCTACACACATCTACCCACCCACACACATCTCCCACTCACATCCCCACCCACCCACACACCTCCAGGCACACATACATGCACCCACCCATCCATCACCCTCCCATACATCCCCCACCTACACATCTCTTCACCCACACACACATCCTCCACCCACCAACACTCACCCACCCACATATCCTCCACCACCCACCAACATACCCCCAACTACCCAGCCAAACACACATACCCCAGCCACACACCCCCATCCACACATATTCCCGCCAACCCACACATCCCGCACTTACCCACAAACAAAACCCACACCCACCCACAATTTCTCCACTTACACACATCCCCACTGCCACATCTTTTCTCTCGCTCGTTGTTAAAAAAGCATAGCAGACTCACAGAAGCAACAAAAGAACTCGAGCAACCACAGGCGTCCTTGACAATCGTACTTTTAATACATATGATCGTGACAGCCGACAATATCACCAGTTCCCATATTGCTGGGAGGGCAGGTGATTCATAATAAATAATGTCAATAATAATATCAATATTGTCGCTGACTACAATTCGATAATGTTCGGATTACCAATCGGTTCCGTGAACTGTCATTCCACGGCACTCAGGAATACTGCCTAGCTAAAGAACACTCACTTACGTATCTTCTCAGTGGCTGGCGAGCAGTGACCTTGAGTTGACATTCGATGTCGAACTGCGACCACTTTTCATGCAGTTCAGGTAACTGGTTTGACACAACTGTCCCTAGCAGGTTCTTGCTTTTATATCGATGGCCATCATTGTATAGAACTCTGCACTCTTACAAACCATTATCTCAATTCGCCATTGTACAATTACACAAGTCTTTCACGACTTTTAATAAGAAAGATTTCCTCACAATAGAATATTTTTCGAACACTTCCTCTCTCTGTGAACCCGCAGACTTGACTAACTCTAGGTTGTTTCTTTTCTCGTGAACTAGGCTGTTCCGGTCACGTGATATGCAACTTTCTAAGTAGTTTCCCTTAGTGCTATTCATCATCATTATGTGCTCCGATCTGCCTTTACACGCTTTACCAGATCGTGTCAGTTAATTGTTATTGCGTGAATTGTTCTCAATTTTCCCTTTGTTGGTCTTTTACCGTAGACCTTCTGTTAACCCGTAAGCTTAATGCTGTAAGCCCTATATTGCTACATGGCAGTATACCCCCCCCCCCTTGTTTTTGAAAACGGTGCAACCATTTTCATAGTCTATTCGGTATCTTACTGTTATGACATGTGGCAATATTCACAGTTCTTTTGTCATTTCATACCTACATTTCATATTCATGTATTCCCACATGCATCTTCTGTCTTTGTGATAATATGGTGGTATGGTATTCTGTTAATCACTCCACAAAATCACTAAAAAAATTATTCTTATTATATCGGACACGCACTTCTATCTACTATCCTTGTAGACGTCGTGTAGCCACAGCCTATGGGAGGGCTTAATCTATAGGTTTCAAAAGGTCCCGCGGCCTCCTCATAGTAAGTTCCTCATTTGCACTATCGGCAAGCATCCCCAAATCTATCAAGGCCATTACGCCCGAACGAGGGTACTTATGTGATTAACAGGTACCATTACCCTCTTTATTATTATTGGTGTTTGGTATGTGGAATATGTCTCTAATATGAATATGACCTTTATACTGCTATGGTTGCCAACTGTCATTCGAGGTTACCGTTTGACTTTAGTTTATCTAAGTTGTTTACAAGAGAGGTTGCTGCATGAGCCGTTGCTTACTTGAGGTTTACTTGTACTGTTTCTTCTTCTTAGATTGATTACTTCTTCTTCGTAATTGGTGTTGTCTTTTCTTCTTCTATACGCATATTCATTCTGTTGCTCAGATGGATGTGTGATGTCGATCTCATTATCATCACCTTCATGTATGTCAAAGTTTATAATACTTTGATACTCTATTATCATTGTCATCAGGGGGCTGAATTGTCTCGAGGTATGGTGTCCGCCTCGAGTGCTGGAGGTCCCTGGTTCAGGCCCCGGTGAGGACCGGGATTTATTATAAAAAATCCACCTGGACTTCCAGTAATAAAATTTCCCTGGTCTCTGGGTAGTGAGATCGGACGCCCGTGTGCATTGTTGCTCACGTTAAAAATCCCTTGGCAGTTGGAAATCGAAAAAAAGTAGCCGAACGGCGCTGCCCGGGCAAAATTTCCAGTTAAAAATCTACCCAAAGTATTTCAGGATCCTCGCCGATGCAACGGAGTTCGTGCATTGAGCTGAGATTCTCCAGACTCAGGTTTGAGTTAGGAGGTAAACGGAGCACTTGTGGGTTAAACCGTGTGCCGTGATGTTGATCCAACGACTAAACTAACGACTAAACTAAACTATTATCAATGTAGGTGGATGTTACCTAACCCTATGTTGTTCATTGAACATTGTAGTTCCCGGGAAGGTTAACCCGGTCAACAAATGCCCGCAGAAGTCGAATGTGTCGGCCTAACGGCGCAAGAACGCAGCTCTGCTGTAAACAGGCACAACGCAATCACATCCGAAAAAAAAACTCCGGATGAATGCAGAAGAAGAAGAAGAAGAGGAAGAAGAACATTGTAGTTCTATTTCATTGCTGTGAACACCCTTGTTGTTTCTTGTGAAATGTTTCTCTCTGTCTTGGTGTTTATTCATTTCCACGAAGTACGTTCTCTTCCAGCTCTTCCAGATATTACTTCCATCTATTGATTATATTGCCTTGTCCCATCATTATTGCACCGTTCTTCGATTTTAAACATCCAGTGGTATTTAGTGTTTTCCTACCTGTTATTGTATTTATTCGTTGACACATGGTATGTGAGTCTCTTCCATAGTTTGTCCCTATGTCCATGCACTGCTGATTTAGCCATACTTCTTTAGCCACCTTGCATTTATTTACTATTTCTTTAAGTAGTCTAGTATATTCTTCTTTATTTTGCTTTTTCTTTTTTCTTTCGTCCATCATATGCAAAAATTCATTTGTCAACCATTTTTTGTTGCAATTCTGTATTTAGATTAAGTTGCATGTCCTTCACAGGACGTAGCAGTCAACCCCAGTATTTTCGCTGTTCGTGATTCCTGGGCAATTTTACGTTCAGTAGTTTGCCATTGCTTTCTGAATGACCGGCTCCTATACCATTTTTCTAAAAAAGCCCGCACCACCGTGTTTCGAACTCGGGTATACGGACTCACAAATCGCGTTCGCTAGCCCTTAGCCACAGAGACCGATGGAATGATGTCACTTGATGTCTGTTGTATTGATTCCCGCAACATGTCCCATTGTTCATCAATATTCTATATTATCTCCATGGCATTATATCTGTTCTTTACAGTAACATTCTACCTTTCTCTAATTTCTTTGTCTGTTCTAAGTAATGCTAGATCTAATGGGATTTTCTTGGTGTTTTCTTTATGTTTTTTTTTAAAGTCTTCACATCATCTTTCCTTTAACTGACACATGGTCACTATGCATATCTGCTCCTGGTCTAGTGTTTGCTAATACTAAACTGCTTCTGAATCTCTTTGGTATCAGTATGTAGTCAATATGGTTGTGAATATTATCTCCAGGGCTTTTCCATGTATATAATCGTCGAGGATGTTGTTTAAAACAGGTGTTACCTATTACCATGTCATGGTATTCTGTCCATGTTATTGATCTGTCACCTCTCTCATTCTACTTACCTAAGCCTTTTTACTTTTACACGACTTTTTAGGCCATAACCACCAATCACACCACTCACCTTTTCGTTGCCTACAGTGGCAGTGAAATCCCCGAGCATGACAGTCATTTCACAATTTGTACACGGATCCACGGCCATGTCTGACTCGTTGGACCAGTGTACAAATTTTGAAATTACTAATAGGTAGAAATGTTATGATACGTCCGAAAGGTAGCAAGCAACTAATACCCATAGTTAAAAAGTTAGTTGCATATCCTTTACAGGACGTAGCAGTCAACTTCAACATTTGTTGGCTGTTTGAGATCGCTGGGCAAGTTTACATTCAGTAGTTTGCCATTGCTTTCTGAACTACCGGCACGCATAGTTAGTTAGTTAGTCTTTCCTCTTGAGCCTAAGGCGGCGCATAGGGCAGAAGTCCTGTCTCTCCATGCTTGGCGGTTCGCTGCTACCTGTTGTAGATCTTGGATATTTACTTGGCCATTGAATGAGCCTTCTCTAATGATGGTTCTACGCAGGGTCTCTCTTGGTCTTCCCCGTTTTCTTTTCCCTACTGGTGACCATATGAGGGCTTGGTAGGGGAGTCTTGACTTGTCCATTCTGAGTACATGGCCGATGTAGTTCCAACGGCGTCTTCTTATGAAATTGGATACTGTATCTTGCTTAGTCTCTTGTCTTATTTGCGAATTGGTTCTGAAGTCTGTCCAGTGGATGTTTAGAAGTCTTCTAAGACATTTGTTCTCAAAATTGTCTAATTTTTTATCTAAAGCTACCGTTGATTTCCAACTTTCACATCCATACGTTAACACTGGAATCACACAAGAGTTGAAGATTTTAAGTTTTGTGTGTTTGCTGAGTGTCTTTGACTTCCAGATGTTTGACAGTTTATTGAAGGCACTAGATGCCAGTGCGATTCTAGATGATATTTCTGGTGTTGAGTCCCCTGTAGATGTCATTTTGCTTCCTAGGTATGTAAAGCTGTTGACTTTTTCAAGAACGTAGCTGTTCAATTTGGTGTCATCTGAACTGTTGGTAAGATCAATAGTCTTTGTTTTTGTGGTGTTAATTTGGAGACCTAATTTGCCCTGAAACATTTTGGAGGTGGTTTATTTTCTCTTGGGCATCCGGGTGTGTTGAACTCAAAAGCACTATGTCGTCGGCAAAGTCCAGGTCTTCTAGAATTTTGTCAACCCAATGGATACCCATATTTGTGTTGTTTGTGCATTTGGGCATGACCCAATCGATAGCTATTCCAAAAAGCATCGGTGATAAGACACAACCCTGTTTCACTCCTGTTTCGACTGAGAACCAGTCAGAGTTGCCTGTTTCTGTTCTTACGCAGCAACGTGTTTCTTTGTAGAAAGATTTTATGACGTTGGTATATTTGGTAGGAAAACCATAGATGTTAAGTAGATTCCAAAGTGAAGGACGGTGGATACTGTCGAAGGCTTTTTGAAAGTCGACAAAGTTGGTGATTAATTTCGACTGGAATTCTACGGAGTCTTCAATAATTATTCTGAGAGTGAAAATGTGGTCTATGCATGACCGTTTTGGTCTGAAGCCTGCTTGTTCTTCTCTGAGCCTTTCATCTATCGCCTTTTTCAATCTCTCAAGTAACATGCTACAAAAAAGTTTTCCTGGTACTGACAATAGAGTGATACCACGCCAATTATTGCAATCAGACATATCGCCCTTTTTAGGCAGTTTGAAAATTACACCATCTTTCCACTGTTGTGGTGGGGATTCGTTTTGCCAGATTTCATTGATCAGCTGTAACAAACGTTGTAAGGTGTTCTCATCTGCTGCTTTGAGTATTTCTCCTGAGATTTCATCTTCACCAACAGCTTTGTTGTTCTTCAATTTTTTGATGGCTGCTTTAATCTCTTCCATGGTGAATGACTCGCAGGAGGCATCTAGTGGGGGCATAGTAATTTCTCCATCCAGGTTCGGAACAGTGTCAGGCTGCGGTCTATTTAATATTTCTTTGAAATGTTCTGCCCATCGTTGCTTTTGAAGGTCATCGGATAACAATTGATTGCCTTGTTTGTCTTTGATGGGTATATTTGGTGTAGGTGAGTGATTGCATAGTTGCTTCATGATATGGAATACGGCTCTGTTGTTTTCATTTCTGGCAGCTGCTTCGGCTTCGGAGGCCAGGCTGTGAATAAAGTTCTGTTTGTCTTTTCGTGCGCTTGATTTCACCTCTTTATCCAACATAGAGTATTTTTGCTTATGGGTATCATATGTAGATGTGTCTTTTGCAGAAAGAAGTGTTAGTTTTGCTTGTTTTCTTTCTTGTATCTTCGTCCAGGTGTTATCGCTTAGCCACTTCTTCTTCTGTCTTTGTACGTAGCCGACTGTGTTTGTTGCAGCATTTAGCAAAGTATTTTTTTCCATTAAAAACAAGACAACGCAAGGCGGTCTGCTGCCAAATCGCCAACAGCTGTGTTTAGAACGCGGTATGCGAAATTACGAATTGCGTCCGTAACACTTCGCCACGGAGCTGTCTTTTAACACCCACAGTAACCGTGACATGAACATTACTGACGTCATAGCCACAGTAACCGTAACATGAACATTACTGACGTCATAGCCACAGTAACCGTGATATGATATTGTCGGGGGTTCTCTGTAAGTGAAGTAACAAAACCTTTCTGTCTGGCCAGCTTCTGAGCTTGAATACTCTGGCAAAAATTATAACATTACTGACGTCATAGCCACAGAAGCAGTACATACATAAACAGTAAACATCACAATGTTTGTGTGACACCGATCTTAGTTAATCTACCGACCCAAATGTTAACTTCTCAACTTCTAGCTTACATATATTCTTATGCCAACTTTCATGAAATCATTCTCCTTCTGACCGACAAACGCTCGGTTTGTGTGCTCGCACCATCTACCCTCCTTTCCTACACTTCCCACAAGCACAGAACGCTTATTTTAGCCTCTGATGCTCCACTCTTATCTTGGGATGTTGTCTTCTCTGCTTGGGAAGTCAAGTTCCTTTACCAAGTCGCTCGACGTAGAACAATCCGCACGTTCTTCGTTATCACATGATCATTGTTACAGAGTATTTAAAATAAAATTTAAAAGGTCAACGAAACTGAACACACAAACACCATTGAAAGCAATTCCGCCTACAGCGAGGTCATCGGACTAACATGGCTAATACCAGCCTGTCTGTCCCAAAACCCGTCTCTACTATCTGTCTCAACACTGTCCCAACACCAGTCTCTACTATCTGTCCCAACACCCGTCTATACTATCTGTCTCAACACTGTCCCAACACCAGTCTCTACTATCTGTCCCAGCACCCGTCTCTACTATCTGCCCCAACACCCGTCTCTACTATCTGTCCCAACACCCGTCTCTACTATCTGTCCCAACACCCGTCTATACTATCTGTCTCAACACTGTCCCAACACCAGTCTCTACTATCTGTCCCAGCACCCGTCTCTACTATCTGTCCCAACACCCGTCTCTACTATCTGTCCCAACACCCGTCTCTACTATCTGTCCCAACACCCGTCTCTACTATCTGTCCCAACACCCGTCTCTACTATCTGTCCCAACACCCGTCTATACTATCTTTCTCAACACTGTCCCAACACCAGTCTCTACTATCTGTCCCAGCACCCGTCTCTACTATCTGCCCCAACACCCGTCTCTACTATCTGCCCCAACACCCGTCTCTACTATCTGTCCCAACACCCGTCTCTACTATCTGTCCCAACACCCGTCTCTACTATCTGTCCCAACACCCGTCTCTACTATCTGTCCCAACACCCGTCTCTACTATCTGTCCCAGCACCCGTCTCTACTATCTGCCCCAACACCCGTCTCTACTATCTGTCCCAACACCCGTCTCTACCATCTGTCTCAACACTGTCTATGTGAACATATACGTACCTATTTTTCCTCACTTAGACTACACTGTGATATCAGGAGAATCAGTGAGCTTGCTATTATTTATGATGAAGCACCACGACCTACCATTCCCAATGAGGACCGACTTATGATGAAGCACCAAGACCTACCATTCCCAATGAGGACCGACTTATGATGAAGCACCACGAACTACCATTCCCAATGAGGACTGACTTTATTTATGATGAAGCACCACGAACTACCATTCCCAATGGGGACCGACTTTATTTATGATGAAGCACCACGAACTACCATTCCCAATGGGGACCGACTTATGATGAAGCACCACGAACTACCATTCCCAATGGGGACCGACTTATGATGAAGCACCAAGACCTACCATTCCCATTGAGGACCGACTTATGATGAAGCACCACGAACTACCATTCCCAATGAGGACTGACTTATTTATGATGAAGCACCACGAACTACCATTCCCAATGAGGACTGACTTATTTATGATGAAGCACCACGACCTACCATTCCCAATGAGGACTGACTTTATTTATAATGAAGCACCACGACCTACCATTCCCAATGAGGACTGACTTTATTTATGATGAAGCACCACGACCTACCATTCCCAATGAGGACTGACTTTATTCATGATGAAGCACCAAGACCTACCATTCCCATTGAGGACCGACTTATGATGAAGCACCACGAACTACCATTCCCAATGAGGACTGACTTAATTTATGATGAAGCACCACGAACTACCATTCCCAATGAGGACTGACTTTATTGATGATGAAGCACCACGAACTACCATTCCCAATGAGGACTGACTTTATTTATGATGAAGCACCACGAACTAACATTCCCAATGGGGACCGACTTATGATGAAGCACCACGAACTACCATACCCAATGAGGACCGAATTATGATGAAGCACCACGAACTACCATTCCCAATGAGGACTGACTTTATTTATGATGAAGCAGCACGAACTACCATTCCCAATGAGGACTGACTTTATTTATGATGAAGCACCACGAACTACCATTCCCAATGAGGACTGACTTTATTAATGATGAAGCACCACGAACTACCATTCCCAATAGGGACCTACTTATGATGAAGCACCACGACCTACCATTCCCAATGGGGACTGACTTTATTTATGATGAAGCACCACGAACTACCATTCCCTATGAGGACTGACTTTATTTATGATGAAGTACCACGAACTACCATTCCCAATGGGGACCGACTTATGATGAAGCACCACGAACTACCATACCCAATGGGGACCGACTTATGATGAAGCACCAAGACCTACCATTCCCAATGGGGACCGACTTATGATAAAGCACCACGAACTACCATTCCCAATGAGGACCGACTTATGATGAAGCACCACGAACTACCATTCCCAATGAGGACCTACTTATGATGAAGCACCACAAACTACCATTCCAATGAGGACCGACTTTATGATGAAGCACACAAACTATCATTCCCAATGAGGACCTACTTATGATGAAGCACCACGAACTACCATTCACAATGGGGACCGACTTATGATGAAGCACCACGAACCACCATTCCCAATGAGGACTGGCTTTATTTATGATGACGCACTACGAACTACCATTCCCAATGAGGACCGACTTATGATGAAGCACCACGAAACTACCATTCCCAATGGGGACCGACTTATGATGAAGCACCACGAACTACCATACCCAATGAGGACCGAATTATGATGAAGCACCACGAACTACCATTCCCAATGAGGACTGACTTTATTTATGATGAAGCACCACGAACTACCATTCCCAATGGGGACCGACTTATGATGAAGCACCACGAACTACCGTTCCCAATGAGGACTGACTTTATTAATGATGAAGCACCCCCATTGGCACCTTGCCGTCTTGACAGACGATAGTTTGTGCTCTAAAAAGGCATAATAACTTTTAACTATGGCGGTAGCGAGTGTGACTGATAAGGCCAATTTGCGCTGTAAATGTCCGTTCACAGTGGGTGCATGTGAACACGTGGTCATTTCCACCATCATGCACCATCTTACGTCTCAAACGCTTGGTGTGTGACTTTCCTGCAATAATTTTCTCCTTTGACTTTATTCCATTTCTGATATTTGCCCTCCATGCAACACGTTCAGCGGCGACTTGCTCCCAATGTGCATTATCAATGCCTGTATCAATCATGTCCCGCTTACACACATCTTTGTATCGTAGTAGAGGCCGACCCTGAGATCTCTTACCCATCTGTAATTCACCAAAAAAGATATCCTTTGGTATTCTACCATCATCCATCCTCCTAAGATGTCCTATCCATCTAAGTCTACGAAGACTGAGCATGGAATAAACTGTCACACAACCTGATCTTTCCAATACTTCAGTATTTGTGATTTTGTCTTGCCACTTAATACCAAGAATTCTTCGCAGACACCGCATATGAAAGCTGTTTAAATTGTTCTCTTGGTGTGAGTAAGTTGTCCAGGTTTCACTGCCATAGAGAAGAGTACTAAGGACACAGGCTTGATAGACAAGGACTTTTGTTTTGGCAGTAAGCTTCCTGTTCTCCCAGACTCTTTTTCTTAACCTGTTCAGTGTTGTTGCTGCCTTACCAATCCGGATGTTGATTTCCTGATCTAGGGATAATTTGCTATTTACCACTGATCCTAGATATGTAAAATGGTCTACTATCTCTAGTTCGGCGTCGTCAATAAAGATTGATGGTACCCCATGTGCACCTTGTGACATAATCTGTGTCTTCTTTTTGCTAATTGTTAAACCAAATTCAGAACAAGCATTGGAGAATGCAGATAGTCGACATTGCAATTCTTCCTCAGAGTGGGTCGTAACTGCAGCATCATCTGCAAAAAGCAACTCTCTGATCAGTACCCTCTTAATTTTGGTCTTAGCCTTCAATCTCTGAGCATTGTAGAGGCCGCCATCTGAGCGTGAGTGAATGTATATACCACCATCCTGATCACGAAATGCATATTTCAGTAGAAGTGAAAAGTATATTCCAAAGAGGGTGGGAGCTAGTACACAACCTTGCTTAACTCCACTCTTGATTTCAAATTCTTCAGAAGTTGCACCATCAAACTTGATTATACCCTTCATGCCTGTGTGGAACGATTCCACAATGGACAGAAGAGTTGGTGGGCAGCCAATCTTCTTTAGTATCTTGAACAGACCCTCACGACTGACCAAATCAAATGCCTTTGTGAGGTCGATGAAGGCAATAAACAGTGGTTGATTCTGTTCACGGCATTTTTCTTGCATTTGTCGCAATGAGAATATCATATCAGTGGTAGACCGGTTCTGTCGAAAGCCACACTGTGATTCGGGGTAGACTTGATCTCCTAGGACTTGAAGTCTGCGCAGAACAATTCTGGCAAATACTTTTCCAACAATACACAGAAGTGAGATACCCCTATAGTTGTTACAGTCGCTCCGATCACCCTTGTTCTTGTACAGCGTTATGATGTTTGAATCTTTGAAATCCTGTGGGACTTGTCCTTCACGCCAGCATAGCTCTATTAGCTGGTGGATCTGTAGAGTGAGTGTGTCTTGCCCACTCCTGATAACCTCTATTGGAATCCCATCCTTACCTGGAGCCTTGCCAGATGCAAGTTCATTTATAGCACACTTAACTTCTGTTATGGTGGGAAGTGTGTCCAGGTGGTCAAGAGTTAGTAGAGATGATAAAGCACCACGAACTACCATTCCCAATAGGGACCTACTTATGATGAAGCACCACGAACTAGCATTCCCAATGGGGACTGACTTTATTTATGATGAAGCACCACGAACTACCATTCCCAATGGGGACTGACTTTATTTATGATGAAGCACCACGAACTACCATTCCCAATGGGGACCGACTTATGATGAAGCACCACGAACTACCATACCCAATGAGGACCGAATTATGATGAAGCACCACGAACTACCATTCCCAATGAGGACTGACTTTATTTATGATGAAGCACCACGAACTACCATTCCCAATGGGGACCGACTTATGATGAAGCACCACGAACTACCATTCCCAATGAGGACTGACTTTATTAATGATGAAGCACCACGAACTACCATTCCCAATAGGGACCTACTTATGATGAAGCACCACGAACTACCATTCCCAATGGGGACTGACTTTATTTATGATGAAGCACCACGAACTACCATTCCCAATGGGGACTGACTTTATTTATGATGAAGCACCACGAACTACCATTCCCAATGAGGACTGACTTTATTAATGATGAAGCCCCACGAACTACCATTCCCAATAGGGACCTACTTATGATGAAGCACCACGAACTACCATTCCCAATGGGGACTGACTTTATTTATGATGAAGCACCACGAACTACCATTCCCAATGAGGACTGACTTTATTTATGATGAAGTACCACGAACTACCATTCCCAATGGGGACAGACTTATGATGAAGCACCACGAACTACCATACCCAAAGGGGACCGACTTATGATGAAGCACCAAGACCTACCATTCCCAATGGGGACCGACTTATGATGAAGCACCACGAACTACCATTCCCAATGAGGACCTACTTATGATGAAGCACCACAAACTACCATTCCCAATGAGGACCGACTTATGATGAAGCACCACAAACTATCATTCCCAATGAGGACCTACTTATGATGAAGCACCACGAACTACCATTCACAATGGGGACCGACTTATGATGAAGCACCACGAACTACCATTCCCAATGGGGACTGACTTTATTTATGATGAAGCACCACGAACTACCATTCCCAATGAGGACTGACTTTATTTATGATGAAGTACCACGAACTACCATTCCCAATGGGGACAGACTTATGATGAAGCACTACGAACTACCATTCCCAATGAGGACCGACTTACGATGAAGCACCACGACCTACCATTCCCAATGAGGACCGACTTACGATGAAGCACCACGACCTACCATTCCCAATGAGGACCGACTTACGATGAAGCACCACGACCTACCATTCCCAATGAGGAACGACTTGTGATGAAGCACCACGACCTATCATTCCAAATGAGGACCGATTTGTTTGATCCTCATGTCTCTCAGGGCGGCCACGCCACCTGGTCTTATTAAAGTCTAAATTACACATTGTCTATTTTATTGTCTATCAAAGTCTCTATTACACATTGTCTATCTGATTGTACATCGCATTTTCGGCGTGTCACTCAAAGACCTTAATAGCACTAAATACTCTCCTATTAACACTATCCCAATTTATGCATAGCAATCGGTCAATCAAACATGTGCCGTCTCCACAATGAAGGTTGGCTGCAATGCATCTCAAAAACTTTCGGCCACTCGCCTTGATTTTACGAGCGGGCTTCAAATGTACACCTTAAATATTTTTCTTTTTTAGTGAATATATTCTGAAAATGTAAAGCACAAATGTACCATTTTTCGAGGTAGTTACCACTGCGTTCTTCTTCTTCTTCTTTGCGATCATCCGGAGTGTTTTTTCAGATGTGATTGCGGTGTGTCTAAGTTATGCGCCCTTGGGCCGAAACCCGTAGGCCAACACAGCCGGCTTTAGCGTGCTTATTTGACCAGGTAGCATTCCTGGGAGACTCTCACTATTTGCGGTACCGTCCACAACCCAGCTGGCCAAGTTGGAACGGTCGAAGACAACAGTCGTCGCTCAAAGGAAGGCAGGGACAGTCCATGGCATTTTCCGCCATCCAGGGTGGCTTCCATAATTGCAGGGCCGGCACATAGCGCCCTGGTGCTGGGATCACCGAGCGAATCGTCACGTCCTGCTCATGGCTGCTTTAATTCCTCACTTCAATATATTGGGCATTTCGTTCGCCCCGGGCCGTTCCCACCACAGACCAGACTGGTCTGCAGTCAATATCCACTCAGTGAGTTGTTTTTGGGACATGTGCTTGTCGTTGTGTCCGTCAGAGCTGTTTCAGACATGTCGGCCATTCGGAAAACTACCAAGTCAGAGCTGTTCCTAACAAGAGCGGCATTCGTTAACTAGGTAAGCTGTTCCTAGCACGAGGGAAGACTAGTTAGAGCTTTTCCGGTCACGAAAGATATTTCACTCGGACGTAATTGCGTAGTGCCATTTTTATTTTGCCGCCCGTAGGCTGGCACTTCCGACTTCAGCGGGTATTTTTGATGAGGTTAGCCTTCCTCGGGTTTCGAGACGAGTTAGACTCTTATTTCGACTTCCGCACAGCAAGCTTTTGCTTCGGGCTGCCACGTAATGGATTCTCTAGCCAAGCGTTTCATTTCGTGTCAACGAGACAATTTTCCACCTTTGACTACACTCACTCCATGAGTACGGTTACAGACTTTCATCGGAACGTGCGACCGAGGTATTTTTTCACCTTTAGTACTCGCTCACGAGGTAGGCTACATGTGCTGCCGGCTCAGCACCTTACCTCCGTGCGTCTGTGGGCGAGTAACGGCCAGGCCCTCTCATCCGGGGATCCCTCATATCCCCCAACTAAGAGCCATCGAACGAGTATCTGCGCCAAGCATGTAGCGTGCTCAGCACCTCACCTCAATTTTGATGTAGGTTTGTGTCGGCCAGGCTCTCACTTCCGAGGGTTTATGGCTTAGAGACGTTCAGCCATATACCTCGGCTGGGAGCCTTAGAGGTTATGTTCGGACTGAGATTATTGGCATCGTTTGCCTGATTTAGACTGCTATCCTCAGTCTACCTGCAGGGTTCCAAATGTTGCTGTATGTAGCCGAGGCGCGGTGTTGGGGTGAGCGCCCAACATTGCTTAAATACCTCAATGGCTCGTGAATACATAACCTATGCAGCAAAAGTCCAACTCCTGGCCTTCACGTGGCGGGCCTGTTTAAACTAACAGGAGAAGGGGCGACGGCGAGTCTCTGGCGCCGGAAAATAACCAGTATGCTCTAGATGTGTATGCACGTACATGCATGCGCAGACACGTGTGTGCGTCGGTACATATCTAAACTCGAGTGAGACCACAGTCTGCTCTAGCAAAGAAAGGTGCTGAAGACGGAGGCAACCAGCCAAGAGGCGCACCACAGAAATCAGGATGCCACGCAATCACGCAAAATGGAATATGTCGACTACTGCTAATCGTTATGGTGCTCGCCCTGCTTTGGACCCCCAGGCAGGTGCAGTGCCGGGCCCTATGTCTCGAAAGGGTCCAACCCCAACTACTGGAGGTCCTTCTCAGATGTCCTGTGGAGCCAGGGGACATGAGAATAGGACGACTGGCCATACTAAACGAAGACTTAAAATAATGCACTGGAATGCGGAGGGAGTCAGCAACAAAAAAATAGAATTAGAAAAAATCTTGGACCAAGAAAAAGTAAGCATATGTTGCTTGCAAGAAACTCACCTCAATGAAAATATAGCCTTCAAAATCAGAGGCTACCAGTGTTACCGATCTGACCGAAAGGACAGGCGAAAAGGTGGGATACTGACCCTTGTAAGAAATAACATCATGGCTTCCCAAATCAAAGTCTACATGGAAGGGGCTGAGTATCAGACACTTAAACTTAAGACAGGTAATACAGATCTACATCTGATCAATTACTACTGTCCAAGTGACCGCCCACAGGCACTGGACACTCTACCACTAAAAGAAAAAATGATTGTGTGTGGCAATCAACAGCCACTAGCCAATTTCAACAGCCACTCGCAGAGCTGGGGCTATGATCACATGGACCAGAGAGGAGAGAGACTGGCAGACTGGCAGGATGAGAATAGATTCATCTTGATTAACAAGCCGTCCGACCCACATACTTTCTACTCGAGATCATGGCACTCTACAACTACACCTGACCTGGCTTTTCATTCACCAGACCTGGAGTGGAACATTACACGAATTGTTGGGAAACAACTTGGTGGCAGTGACCATCGGCCAGTCTTTCTAACCGTAGAAAATGAGCTTGTAAGTGAAAGCAGCACCCTCTCGAGGTGGAACTACAAGAAAGCAGACTGGGCAATGTACAAGCATCGCACCAGCATACTGGTTAGAAACCTGAACACTGAGAAAGACATAAATAAAGTAGTTGAAGAGTTTGGGAAATGCATACTACAGGCAGCGCGAGAAACAGTACCAAGAGGAGCCCGTAAACAATATAAACCCTACTGGAGTAGTGAACTGGAACAGTTGCATAATGATGTGGAAGTGTGTAGAAAGAAAGCAGAGGCCACACCCAGCCAAGAGCACCACAATAAATTCCAGCACGCAAAAGCGAAATTTCAAAGGGCCAAGCTGCAGGCTAGACGGAAAAGCTGGCAGGAGAAAACGGAGTCTCTGAACTTTGAAAGAGACACAAGGAAATTGTGGAAGCTAATAAAACAGCTTAATGATGAGGGCTCAGGGAGAAACTCAAAAATTGCGCTACATAAAGATGGAAAAATCTTAACAAGAAAGCAAGCAGCTGACCATTTTGCGGACTCGTTCGCACAAGATAATAATATCAAAATTAGTCCAGAGAAACAACAAGAGATTCGAGAGAAACGACAACATACAGGACAGAAGGAAATAGTACATGAGGTCCTGGAGGCACCCATCACAATCAGCGAACTGGAGCTAGCCATATCAAAACTGAAAATGAGAAAGTCACCAGGAGCTGATGGTATCTCCAATGAAATGATCAGGAACCTAGGAACAGAGGCCAAAACAAAGCTGTTGCAGATCTTCAATAACAGCTGGAACTTAGGCAGTGTTCCACAAGCCTGGAGAGAAGCAATCATGATACCCCTCCTAAAATCAGGGAAAGATGGTTCCATTGCCTCTAGCTACAGACCAATTAGCCTCACCAGCTGTCTCTGCAAAACACTGGAGCGCATCATTAATCACAGACTGCAGTGGTACATTGAAAGTAAAAACATCCTTGTGCCACAGCAGGCTGGCTTTAGGCAGTGCTACTCTACGGAAGATCAGACAACCTACCTCTCTCAAGAAATTGAGGATGCATTCCAAGAGAAGAAGCTGGTGCTTGCGGCATGGATAGATCTGAAGAAAGCCTTTGACAAAGTCTGGAAAGAAGGTTTGATGAAGAAACTGAGAAACTGCAAAGTCAATGGAAGAATGTACAAATGGGTGAAAGCATACTTGCACAACAGAAGAGCCCGAGTACAGATAGACGGACTCAAGAGCAAGAAAGTACTACTGCGTCACGGTGTCCCCCAGGGCGGAGTCTTGTCCCCCACACTTTTTCTAATCTTCATCAATGATCTTGTTGCTCACCTACCGCATGGAATTAAAGCGGCAATGTACGCCGATGACCTGGTTCTATGGAGCACAAATGAATATGGATCAGTGGCCACCAGATTGCTACAAAGAGCTGTAGATACATTTGCTGCATGGGCAAATAGATGGTGTGTCAGCATAAACACTGACAAGTGCAGCACCACCCTATTTACCCTCTCTCCAAAACAAAAGGCAGGGATCATCCAGATAAATGGAACACCCCTAAGAGAAGATAAAGAACCAACATACCTTGGAGTAACATTTGATGGCAGGCTGACATGGAGAAAGCACATCAACAAAGCAGTAGCAAAATCCAGAAGGAAAATAGCCATCCTGAGAAAGCTAAGTGGAACCACATGGGGAGCCAGTACGAAAATACTTAGCAAAGTTTACCAACAGAGCATACGACCACACCTGGAATATGGGTCAACTGCGTGGTGTTCAGCATCAAAAACCACACTACAAGAGTTGGACAAGGTGCAAAATCAAGCACTTAGAGTCACCACAGGAGGGATGAGATCAACCCCTATAGTGGAAATGGAGAAGATTGGGAGGACACAGGCACTGAGTGAGCGCAGAGATACGAAAACGCTAATACAAGCAGAAAAGTTCCTCAGCTTGCCAGGCCACCCTATGAAGAACAGATTTGAAAACCTAGCTATGGGGCGGTTGAAAAGAAGTAGTTTTATCCACCAGGCCAAACGACTCTGCAGAGAAACCACTGATCTGCCCACAGTTGGTATCCCCCTAACAACTATTCCAGAGCGAACTCCATGGAGAGATGAGCATAGACTATCGTTACAAATCCAGACAAAAGTGAGAGGAATATTTGACAAGGAAGAACAGAACAGTGTGCAGCGCAGAACAGCCAATCTCAGCTTCCTTGATGAAGAATACCCACAGGACCTCTGGATCCGAGTCTACACAGATGGGTCAGCATAAAATGCTGTTCGAAATGGAGGAGCGGGAGTGTACATAGAATATCCAAATAATACTAGGGACACAGCCAGAGTACCGACAGGAAAGTACTGCCATAACTATGATGCTGAAATTGAGGCAATCAAGATAGCAACAGAGAAATTATTAGATACCAACCATGGTACACAACCTGTGGTGCTACTGACAGATGCAAAATCAGTACTCGACGCGCTCCTGTCTGGGAAATTGCCAGTACTAAGGACACTACTTTCTGAACTTAGCAGTCAGCATAAGGTCACCATACAGTGGATACCATCCCACTGTGGAGTACCCGGAAACGACAGAGCTGATCAATTGGCTAAGGAAGGAGCCAAAGAAGAACAGCCTGATGTGCCCGTTACATACCACCAAAAGAAAAGAATGATCAAATCAGTCAGAAAGCCACCAAAATCTGCTCAAGATGACTACCACGTTATGGACAGACCAGAACAAGTCATTATTCTGCGCCTCAGAACAGGACACAATAGATTACGCAACCACATGTATACAAAATTCAAGATTGGTGAAACAGCCATGTGCACATGTGGATTGGCGTCGCAGACAGCAGAGCACATACTCCAAGACTGCTCAAAATATAACATATCTAGGCAAACCTTCTGGCCTAGAGAGACGACAGTGGAAGATAAACTCTATGGACCACTGTGTGAACTGAAAAAAAAAACAGTTCAATTCATGCAAGAGACGACATTGCAGATATAGACATATTTCAAGCGAACGAAAGAAGAAGAAGAAGTCTACCTGCAGAGCAGCAGGCTGTGTCTCTCTTAGTCTGGTCCCTATCCCAAGAGCTGTCCAATATGTAGTTAATATCCATCGGAATAGCGCTTGGGGTCAGTGGGACACTCAAGCACCCCCACCACGGCAAGGTGGAGACACATCGGGGGAGACCACTGCGTTCAATACCTGTAGAAACAAATTCTCTTGGTCGCATGTGTAACCACTTATGTACCACGTGCTGTACCTCTTCATCGGACCGACAAGTCTTCCCTCCCAATGACTCTTTGAGTTGTCCAAACAGGTGGAAATCACTTGGAACTAGGTCGAGCGAATACGGGGGAGGTGGTACACACTGAAAGTGGAGGTCTTCGATGGTTTCAACAGTCGCACGTGCAGTATGAGAGTGGTATAGTAGCTTATTTAGGAAGTATACTTCAGGCTCCGAGCCTGCGAGACCTTCTTCTTTGTCGTAGTAAAATACATCGCGTGACGTTTCAAAATGGAGCCTGCATTCAAGGAGAGATAAATATTTAACGACCAATCGATGTGTTTTTATTTTTCGTAATTGTCGATGGCGACAGCTGTGGAAAGATAATTAATTATTAGGGTTACAGTAGTATATAATGGTGTTTTGCGGATCTGAGCGTCAAAAGCGTTACGTATTTTTCCACACACACACACACACACATACACACACACACACACACACACACACACACACACACACACACACACACACACACACACACACACACACACAGAGTCCTTTATGCGTTCCCGAACGGTCCGTTCCATTGAGATGAAATTTTCTACAGATGTTCTTCTCACTCCCGCGGAGCCAACTGGCATAGTTATTTAGTTTACAATCGACAGTTTTTCCACCAGCACGAAAGAAAATGGCAATAGCTTCAGAAACAGACTAATAAATGC
Organism: Cepaea nemoralis; assembly: GCA_014155875.1. Lineage (NCBI taxonomy): Eukaryota > Metazoa > Mollusca > Gastropoda > Stylommatophora > Helicidae > Cepaea > Cepaea nemoralis. The sequence continues at coordinate 237,868 of JACEFZ010028364.1, read as the reverse complement.
CCCGCCATCTTGCTGCAAGGGAACTCACTCTCTGATTAAACCATAAATTAGTTAGGAACAGTTGTTGTTCTTCACTCCTGCGGATCAAACTGAAATAGAACGGGATCATCAGAAACAGACAAGCACGGGAACAGACGTGAACGGATATATAGATAGATAGATAGATAGATAGATAGATAGATAGATAGATAGATAGATAGATAGATAGATCCCCGCCAGGGACTGGGCGAAGGTGGGCCGGGTCCTCTAGTGTATATATATATATATATATATATATATATATATATATATATATATATATATATATATATATATATATATATATATATATATATATATATATATATATAAGTGGTGGGGTGTTTGAAAAGATGGTTTAGTGTCATAAGCGGAACAGCATAATCATACACAGGTGTAGGGGTATGGGGTAGCGTTATGGGTTATGTTTTACTTCCTAGGGTTACCAAGGTATGTTGATAGGTATAGTGGTTGGGAACGTGTGCAAAGGAGCTTCAAATAAAAACCGTAAACATAACAAAGAATGATATATAAAAAGAGAGAAACAAGTGGAAAAATTGCCGACTTGTATATTTTCTATTCTGTTCTGATAGATGTTAGTGGTCATAAAAGAGTAATACGACGAGCTTCAAATGAGCCGAAAGACGGCCGGTGAAACTAATGTCAATGATGTTACTCTGTAAAAGGGTGAACAGTAGGTCACGCGTGGGTATCAATCTTTTGAGTTGTCTTTTCTGGGTAGTACTGGGTCGTGTAGTGTTTGCGGGTTATTTGAAAAATGGCAAGATAAGAAATGGTATAAAAACTAGGAGATTCTAATGTTCAAATCAGATACTTCAGATATTACGAATAGGTATGCAAGAGTTATATGTCTAAACTTCATATGTCTGAGTCTTGTGCTGTTAGAGGTTTCTAGGAATATTAGTTTCTAACTTGTAAATTCGGGAGCTTCAAGGGTCGGCTTGTTGTAGGCTTTCTCAGTGAGTACCAGTATTCCTAATTTTCTGTGTATATAGCATATTTCTATAGATTGGTTATTCTTCTGACAACAAGTAGGAACCTTATGTTAGGCAGACTTTGGCTATGTTCTGGATATACTGTTGGCTTTCATGTGTCTTATCAGATGCTTGTCACTCCTATTTGAACTAGCCTGGTCTCCTTTTGTTTGTTTGGATTTGTTGTACAGAATATACTCAATTGACTATATTTCTTTTAATTCTTATCACGACATTGGCTAAGTAGTTACTGAATCGGGCAGACCAGCAATGCGACTTTCCACTGTGATCACTTCTATGAAACCTATTTATAGTGTCTCACTTCGATGTATATAATAGTATGACTATCTAGTTCGTTATGCTATTATTAGGAATACCATTATTGGTAGTACCTTTGGTAAGGATGGCTTTCACTCCCCTCTCAGGGATCATTCTCCACTAGTCCAAACCTGACATCCAGCTCACACATGTGGCTCCTAGTAGCTGTCAGCATGCGATAGCGCCCCCGAGCAACAAATGTGACAGGCTAGCTAAACCATGCGTGCATAGCCGATTCGCCCTGAAAAAAATCGGTGAACTGGAGTATGCCTACACAGCATGTGAAAACAGGATTCAGCAGACTGCGTGGAAAAATTATTGATGAATCAACGGGCAAGACGTCGTTTACCTGCAAAGCGTTGTGGAATGTAATGAGCACGGCACGGCACGTCCTGGTCATCCACTTCACATGTATTCGTCTCCAGTCGTCTTGTCTTGTCTTGCCACTGGATTCGGCTTGACTCAGGCGAGAGAGTGAGGTCGAAGAATTGCGCAACTCTTCTTCACTTTAATCCAGTTCATCGTGCAAGTCATTCTTCATCCAGTATTTATCATTAACAGCTTTTGGAATTCATCACCACACATGGGAGTCTGCTGCCAAAAACCGAAATTCGTGGCGTACGTCATTACACAAGGTGCAGTCACCTGTGAATCAAACAGAACTGCAAGAGCTGTGAAAAAAGGCTGATCAGAAAAACCACTGCAGGAGATCCTCCTCCTGGAACGTCAGGCATTCTTTGCCCACATTGTCAAATATCATTTCGAGCCAAAATAAGCTTTACCAGCCATCTTAGAACTCACGGCTCCATACTTTCAAGCCCACTGGATGAAATGAATGGTCATCATAATTTTTGATGGACAAACAACACAGGAATATCATTATATGCCTATTTTGAATTGTCATACTTAGAGGTTGACATGCATAGTAGTTGTTTGATGTTTGGACGCAAATTGTCATATAGTAACTCACCATGGAAGAGGGTGTTGTGCGATTATGTTCTTATGCGCAGCGCACATTGGCATATTGCCTATTGACTGTGTTTGAAGCAGAGGTGTAGTGGTGCAGATAGTACCCACCATTTTAACGGGTATATGTTCTGCTTAACAATTTAAGTGTATGTTTAACGTGCGTTCATCGTAACTCATCGAGGCCTATCACAGAGACTGATCACGGCACTTAAGCCCGGAGATAAGATACTCTTATGATACCACTATAGACCGGTTGATCTGCAACACCAACTTTGTTAAGATTCTTCTCTCGTCTTCTTCTGTTCTTTTTCCCACAGATTTTCTTAGTTGTCAAAACATATTCGGGGTTTTCTTTTCTCATAATGTGGCCAAAATGGCGACTGCCTCTTTGTGACGTTTGTGATCAGTTGTCTTTGTGTCTCAGTCTCTTTCACAACGTTCAGATTACTCATGCTCGTTGTCCAGGCAATGTCCATCAATCTTCTATAAAACCACATCTCTGAGGCCAGGATTTAATATTTTTAAAACTAATAGACGAATGTTGCGAATCCCTTGGACTTCCAAAGTAACTAACAACGATTGCCTGAAAGAGGCTAATGAAACTATAATATAACATTATATAAAACAATAAGAAAGAGACAAACAGCTTTCTTTGGTCATGTGGTGAGAAGAGAGGCATTTGAGAACATCGTGACAACTGGAAAGATCGAAGGGAAGAGAGGGAGAGGCTGACCAAGAGAAATTATGCTGGGTGGATTGAGACGGTGGTATAGAGGAATATCATCGGCAGAGTTTATCAAGAAAACCATAGACCGAGATCTGTGGAAAGTCATGAACGCCTACGCCAGCCAACATGGCACTTGATGATGAAGAGTCAATGTTTCAAGGTCATATGTGGTTCCAAATTGCTGTATGTAGCCGGGGCGCAGTGTTGGGGTGAGCGCCCAACATTGCTTAAATACCCCAATGGCTCGTGAATACATAACCTCTGCAGCAAAAGTCCAACTCCTGGCCTTCACGTGGCGGAACTGTTTAAACTAACAGGAGAAGGGGCGACGGCGAGTTTCTGGCGCCGAAAAATAACCAGTATGCTCTAGATGTGTATGCACGTACATGCATGCGCAGGCACGTGTGTACGTGCGTACACATCTAAACTCGAGTGAGACCACAATCTGCTCTAGCAAAGGAAAGGTGCTGAAGACGGAGGCAACCAGCCAGGAGGCGCACCACAGAAATCAGGATGCCACGCAATACGCAAAATGGAATATGTCGACTACTGCTAAATGTTATGGTGCTCGCCCTGCTTTGGACCCCTAGGCAGGTGCAGTGCCTGGCCCTATGTCTCGAAAGGGTCCAACCCCAACTACTGGAGGTCCTTCTCAGATGTCCTGTGGAGCCAGGGGACATGAGAATAGAACAGCTGGCCATACTAAACAAAGACTTAAAATAATGCACTGGAATGCGGAGGGAGTCAGATACAACAAATAGAATTAGAAAACATCCTGGACCAAGTAAAAGTAAGCATATGTTGCTTGCAAGAAACTCACCTCAACGAAAAAATAGCCTTCAAAATCAGAGGCTACCAGTGTTACCGATCTGACAGGAAAAAAAAATAATTGTGTTGCGTATCCCTTACGGGACGTTGCAGTCAACACCAGCATTTTTTTCAGCTGCTGTTGATGTACTAGGCAAGTGTTACGTTCAGTAGTTTGCCATTGCTTTCTGAACGACCGGCCCCTATACCTTTAGCGAAAAAACCAGCACTACCGTGTTTCGAACCCGGGTATACGGGCTCACAAACCGCGTTCGCAAGCCCTTGGATACAGAGACCGGTAAGGACAGGCGAAAAGGTGGGATACTGACCCTTGTCAAAAATAACATCACTGCTTCCCAAATCGAAGTCTACATGGAAGGGGCTGAGTATCAGACACTCAAACTTAAGACAGGCAATACAGACCTACATCTGATCAATTACTACTGTCCAAGCGACCGCCCACAGGCACTGGACACACTAGCATTAACAGAAAAAATGATTGTGTGTGGCGATTTCAACAGCCACTCGCAGAGCTGGGGCTATGATCATATGGACCAGAGAGGAGAGAGACTGGCAGGATGAGAATAGATTCATCTTGATTAGCAATCCGTCCGACACACATACTTTCTACTCGAGATCATAGCACACTACAACTACACCTAACCTGGCTTTTCATTCACCAGACCTGGAGTGGAACATTACACGAATTGTTGGGAAACAACTTGGTGGCAGTGATCACCGGCCAGTCTTTCTAACTGTAGAAAATGAGCTTGTAAGTGAAAGCAGCACCCTCTCGAGGTGGAACTACAAGAAAGCAGACTGGGCAATGTACAAGCAACGCACCAGCATACTGGTTAGAAACCTGAACACTAAGAAGGACATAAATAAAGTAGTTGAAGAGTTTGGAAAATGCATATTGTAGGCAGCGCGGGAAACAGTACAGAGAGGAGCCTGTAAACAATATAAACCCTACTGGAGTAGTGAACTGGAACAGTTGCATAATGATGTGGAAGAGTGTAGAAAGCAAGCAGAAGCCACACCCAGCCAAGAGTACCACAATAAATTCCAGCATGCAAAAGCCAAATTCCAAAGGGCCAAGCTGCAGGCTAGACGGAAAAGCTGGCATTTTTTTTTACCATCACTGCCCAGTGAGTGGTAATAAGGGCATTGGTGGAGTGTAACCAATTGGTGAGAGGGAGGCAAGGGAAACAAAAATGTAAAGATTTCCCCTTTTCTTTGTAAACCCCTATTCACATGTAAATGTGTTCAAGGAATGGAATATGCAGATGGATAAATTGCCTATGTTGTAAACACAAAATATCACAGACATCTCCAGAGTAAACACAGGTACTCTTCTTTATGAGATTAGAATTTGGTATACATGAGTGCGAGAAAGAAACAGGAAAATGTGAGTGAATGGTGAATGAATGAATACAAAGCCATACTTGGTTGCCAAACCAAGGAGATTGTGAATATTTGTGTTGATACAAATGCTTGCTTATGTAAAAAAAAAAAAAATGAAGAGGAGGGGGAAAAGGTGAATGAACCCTTACAATTAAGACAAAAAATAAAAAATAAGCAAGGAGAAAAAAGATAACCAACTCCCTTTACTAATACTATTATTGAACATTGCAGGTTGCAATTGTTTGTACCTACTATGCTATGTTAACACCATCCCAAAGTTAATCATTTAGCAAATGGAATCACATGTTTGGAAAATGTGATCATTACCATAACTATTACTATCATTGCTGTTTACTATCATTTCTGTTATCACCCTAAGTGGTTTGCTTTTTGTCCTTATTATTATTGATGTATTTAGTGTTTATTTGCATTATTATTACTGTTATCATTATTAATATATAACCATCATCTCCCATGTTACCCCCCTTTCACGTGTAAATGTGTTCAAGAAATGAAACATGCAAATGGGTATCTTCCCATGCTATAAACACAAAATATCACAGATATCTTCAGAGTAAACACATGTACTCTTCTTTAAGATATCAAATTTATTATACATGAGTGCGAGAAAGAAACAGGAAAAAGTGAGTGAATGTTGAATGAATGAATTCAAAATCACAGATTGTTACCAAACCAATGAGATTGTAAATATTTATGTTGATACAAATGCTTGTTTATTTATTTTTTTTTTATTAAAAGGAAAGGGAAAAAAATGAATGAACCCTTACAATTAAGACCAAAAAAAAAAAAAAAAAAAATAAGCAAGGAGAATGTCGGATATGGGTTTGAGTGCTGGCTCAACCCCACAGAGATAAATGATGAAACATCATTTTTCCCAATGTGATCCTGCCCGTTTAATTAATTTAGTTGTACTGACTCAATTGTTGAGACCAGAAATAGAGTTTTAGAGAACCAAGGAATACCTTTAGGAAATACTGAAAAAGTTGTACTCCCTTTTATACCCAATTTATTCCCTAAGTGGTTCCTTGCCTCTCCTCTACCAACTAATTAATTCTATCTAGGGTAATTTAAAACAATTTGACTATGACAAGTAAAATACAATCAATACATGACATGACCTTATTTTTATTGATTTAATACACATAAATATGGATGTTGTAAATTGCATTCAAAATTACAATTTCCTGTCATAGAAATAAGGACATATACATATACATTAAATATTACAGACTTGATGTGCCAATGATAAGGTAGATATTAACAGTTTAGATTTTTTCGCAGTGGCCTGTAAAGCTAATCCTTTACTGGTCTGGATGATCTGGAAAAAAAGAACTGTCTCCAATCAGGATTCTCCACTTCCAGCTTTTGGGAATCACTCTGGCTATCATCAATTGTAGTATTATTGTTCCTGGGCGTGGTAGAACATAAGTTGGCTCTTGTTTTCCTTTGTCTTGGCCGGTACTTATTTAAATAAAGATTACCTCTCCTATGAGACAAATGGAATGGTTGCAGGTAGATCAGGTTCGACGCTACTCTATCAAGGGCATCACTCAACCATGTGCTCACTCAACAGGTGCTGCCTTCAAACTTCACCAAGTCAGGTCTGGATCGACATGAATAAGACCACTAACTTCATTTAAAATGAATTTCTTCCACACTTCGGCGCCAGGATTCAGATTTTTCTCAGTGCGATGTCGAGGGCTGATGTTTTTCTTCCTATCTAACTTATACTAAATTATCTTTGCTAAGTTGATTTTGAAGAGACTATCACTCCCTTCCTTAACCTGTCTCTCCTGCGTCGTGTGTGTGTGGGTTAGTTCACAAAACAGACAGATTTCCGATTCCGATTCCGATTTGTAGAAAAAAAAAGAAACTTTCCACCTCGTTCAACCCGTCTTAATGACGTTGGTTATAGTTGTGGTGGTTCATAGTGCGGTATAGGTTTTCTGGTCTTTTGTGCGTTGGACAGCTTCTATTTCTGCATGTCTGTCCGAGTTCCTCTTTTTGCCATCCTTTTTGCTTCTGTCGTTTTGCTGGTGTGTCTGCTGTCATTGTCGGTTTGCCCATCCCTCTCGTTTGGTGTTTTCTTGTCCGGGGCTGACGCTGGGGGGTGGGGAGGGGCTGTCTTTTATCATCTGCTTTCTTGTGCTTGCCCTGGGGGTGGGCGCCTGTTATCGTCTGGGCTTATTTTCTTGGGTCTTTGTTCAGCGGTTTTTTGTCAAGCGTAGGGGTCGGATTGTATCATCTCTCTTGTCCATCGTTGGGGAGATTTCCTTCCGTCTCCTCTTGTCCCACTCCGGAGGGGTTTCCTGCACGTCCCTCTTATCCATCTTCAGGGAAGTTTCCCATCGTCTTCTCCATCGTTGGGGCAATTTCCACCCTTCTCCTTGTCTCCCCCGTCGGAGAGGGTCGTTTCGTCTCTCTATTGTCCACCATTTGAGCGTTTTAACGCACCCCTATATATTTCCTATTGTCTGGTTTTCGTGTGGTCGAGTTTTTCCTCACTGTATTTTTATTTTGCTGTTGGCTTTATTTTATGTTGGTTATATTTCTTTCCCTGTTCTTGCAATGAATTGTTTTGTAAGCTTTTGTATTTCTTTGTCGCCTTCCACCTGTAGGCATTCCTTCATCGTCATCGTAGTGTTTCTTGTTTGGAAGTATTCTACTAGGTCCCTGCGTTCCTGGGCATAGGCTGTGCACGATAGTAGGTAGTGTTCTATGGTGTTTTCCTCCCGGCAATCAATGCAATGTGGTCGGGTGATTTTATCTTTCCATTTCCCGATTCTCAATCTCCATAGTTTCTTGTACGTTGGTATTTTTGTGTTGTCTTTCACTTGACTTTTCATACTTGGCTCTCTGAGCATGTGGTAAGCGTGTCGTCCTTTATTGCTGTCTCTCCATTGTTGTTTCCATTTGTCGATTACTTGTTGTTTGATAATGCTTTTTGCCTCCAGAATGCCGAGTCCTGTGTTTACTATATTCTGGCTGCTTGTCCCGCGTTTTGCGGCCCTGTCTGCCCTCTCGTTGCCAGTTATCCCTCTGTGTGCTGGTATCCATGTAATTGTGACCTGGCATCCCATACTTTTTAGTTTTGTTGTTAGTGTTAGTATTTTCTCTTTCAGGTCTTGTCTGTTCACTTTAGAATGGTTGCCTAGCGCTTGTACTGCAGATAGTGAGTCCGTCAGTATGGTTAGTTTTATAGGGGGGTTCTCTGTTGCTATTTCTAGTCCTTTCATAATACCTACTAGTTCTGCCGTGTATACCGAGGCATTGTCTGTTATTTTGTACTCCTTTTGGATGTTCCAGTATGGTACTACTACTCCGGCCCCTACCTCCCCATATCGTTCTTTGATCCGTCTGTGTATATAGTGAGGTTGTCAGTGCTTATTTGTCTTATGTATTCCTCCGCTATGTCTTTGGCTTCCCTGTCCTCTGTTGATTTATTAATTATGCTCGCGAGTGTCGTATCCGTAAATGGTAGTTCTAGCTCCCATTGGGGTGTTGTTTGTCTGTGAACTTTTGTTCGTGCCAGTGCCCTGGCTAGTTTCTCGTTCGCGTTCATCTCTTGTGCAGCTGTCCATCCTGCTGGTGTTTGCGTCTTTTGTATGGGTATTCCTCCCCATTTGCTTCTGTTTTCTTCGAATGCACTGAACGCGGGGTGTCTTGAATCCTTCGCAGCCTTTATCCAGTAGTTGTACACTAATTGCTTTCTTCTCAGTTGTAGTGGAAGTACTCCTAGTGCTACCTCTAGGGCTTCCCTTGGTGTTTGCTTGCCTGTTCCTAGGATAATACCCAGTGCTTGGTTCTGTATTGAGTCCAGTCTTCGTTTTTTGTGTTCTGGCACAGCGTCGTATACTATGCTTCCGTATTCTATTCTTCCTCTGATCAGAGATTTGTATAGCATTAGCATCGTTTTTGTATGGGCTCCCCATCCACTGCCTTTAATTACTCTTAGAATATTTATTGTCTTTTTGCCTTTTTCGACTGTCTGGTCTATATGTTTTCTCCAGCTTAGTTGTTCGTCTAGTGTCATCCCGAGGAATCTTGTGTTTTTTGTTCTCTTTATATTCTTCCCTTGGATCTTGATGTCCCCGTCCGTGTAGTTTCGTTTTCTTTTCGCGTTGAATATCATAATGGCCGTTTTGTCTGTGTTGATCTGGAAGCCCCATTTTTCCATCCATTTGGCAATTCTGTTTATTTGCCTTTGTAGTCGGTCTCTTGTAGTTTTTATGTGTCTTCCGCTTCTCCATATTGCACAGTCATCGGCGAATTGCGATATCCCTATCCTGTCTTCCAGTTTTTCTTCATCTAGGTCATTTACTAATATTGCGAATATTGTCGGTGATATTACCGATCCCTGTAGTATTCCGTTTTCTTGCTCATAGGTTCTGGATTCCTCGTTTTTTATTCGTACGGTGAAGCTTCTGTTCTGTAGGAAGTTTTCGATATATCGATATGTCCTGCCTACTATCCCTATTTTGTTGATTTTGATCAGAGCTGCTTGTCTCCAGCATTGGTCATATGCTTTTGCCAGATCTAAAAATACTGCTATCGTTTTCTCTCCTTTTTTGAATGCCCTCTTTACGTGGTTTTCTAGTTTAATTATTTGGTCAATTACGCTTCGGTTGGCTCTAAACCCCGACTGTGTGTCGCTAATTAGTCCGTTTTTCTCCAGGTGGTGTGTGATTCTTTTATTGATGACTGTTTCCATAATTTTTCCAAGGTGTGATGTCAGGGATATTGGTCTGTATGAGTCGATTCTTTGTGGGTTCTTGAACTGCTTTTTGACTGGTATAACTGTCGCCTTCTTCCATTGTGCTGGTATTTGTCCCGTGTGCCACACTTTGTTGTAGAGAGCTGTTATTGTCTCTATTGTTTTTCTTGGTATCCTTTTCAGTATTGTATAGTTTAGGATGTCTGACCCTGCTGCTGTGTCGTCCTTTTCCTTGATTGCTGATGTTACTTCGTCAGTCGTTATGTCCGCGTCCATGTAGAAGTCCTCTATTTCTTGTTGCAGTTCTTCCAACTCTTCAGTGTATTTTTCTCGTCTTTGTTTTTCCTGCTCTCCTAGTGACATGTTGGAGCATACCTCGTAGAAGTATTTGCCGAATGCGTCTGCTTTTTCTTTGTCTGTTACCGCTAGTGTTGGGATTTTTATTGTTGAGATGTTGCTGTTTGTTTGGTTTCTTTGTATAGCTTTTATTTGCTCCCATACTTCTTTTGTGGGTGTGTCTGGTGACAATTTCTGGCAGTATGTTTTCCATGCTGTTTCTTTGGCTTTGGTTATCAGTCTGTTGGCTTCGTTCCTCTGAATTTTGTATTCGTTGTAGTTCTCGTCTGTCCCCCTTCTTCTGTATTGTTGGAGCGCCTTCTTTCTTTTTTCCAGTGCCTCTGTGCAGCTCTGGTTCCACCAGCCAGCTGGTTGTTTGTTCCATTGTTTTCCTGTTGTTCGCGTTCTCTGTGTGTCCGCTGTCAGGTATGCAGGCATATTTCTATTGGGGATGTATTTTACCGCGGCCTGTAGGATGTTGTTAGTGATTCTTTCTGTGTATTTGTCTATATCTTCACCTTCTGTCTGTTCTAGCTCCATCCCGTCCAGTTCTTCTCTAAACTGCTCCCATTTCGCGTTCTTGAAGTGGAAGGTCGGTTTATTACTTTCCTTACTCTTCTGTGCTCTCGTGTTTGTGTCGATGATTATCGGTAGGTGATCGCTGTTGGTGTCTTCTTTTACTTCCCAATGGCTCCTTGTTAGGCCCGTTGTTACTATTGTTAAGTCGATTGCTGTGTCGTATCTTTCTGGGTTGGGGTCTATTCGTGTCATCGACCCATCATTTAGTACTGTTAGCTGGTTACTCTCTATAAATTCGATCAATTTTGTTCCCGCTACGCTGCTTCTTGTTCCACCCCACATTGGGTGGCAACAGTTGAAGTCGCCGACTATTATTGTTGGTGTTTTGATTCTGTTCTTTATCTCTATTAGGTCTTCTTCTTCTATTTTTCCTTTAGGGCAGTATACGTTAATTATGGTTAGGTTGTTGGGTTTACTCGCAATCTCCGCTGTGATTCCCTCGAAGTTGGTTGTCCTGAATGTTCCGTTTTCCACTATTTGTAGATTGTCTTGTATGAGTAGGGCGACTCCTCCTCCTGTTGTTTCCGTCCTGTCGTTCCTGAGTATCTTAAAACCTTTGCATTTGTAGCTGTCCTTTGGTTTCAGGAATGTTTCCTGCAGGGCATAGATACTATTTTCCCTCCCTAATTGTTCCATGGTGCTGGGGAGGTTTTTTTTCATGCCTCTGCAGTTCCATTGTACTATTCTAATGTTGTTTTTTTTCCATGGTCGTGTTGTATTTCTGTTTGTGATTGGATATTGTTCTCTTCAGTTCTCAGATGTTTCACTGTCTTCCTCGCTTGTCTCCTGTAACATCTTGTTTGCTAGTTCGGTGTATTCCTGAAGTATGATCGGGCCCTTCTTCGCTTTCTCCATTAATGCTGGGAGTATTCGTGTGAACTCCTCTTTGTTTATCATATTTTCCACTGCTTGTTTAATCATTTTGATTTCTCTGTCAGTCTGTTGCTTCAATTTTTTAAGGTCATGGCCTAGTGGTTGCGTCCTTTTTTCTACCTCTGTGTTTGATAGTTCGATGTCGCGTAGTTTTACCTTTATCTGTTCTGTGGCTGTATGGTTTTCATTCGCCTGGTTACTCAAATCTCGTCTGGTTGCCTCCATCTTTTTGGCTAATTCTTTTATCTTTTCATTGGCTGTTTGGTTCTCTTTTAATTGGTTTTTCAGCTCTGTTTTGGCTGCCTCCAGCTCTTGGGTTATTTTTCGCGTGTGTGTTACTGCATCTTCAAGTTGTTTTTTCATGGTTATCATGCTTTTTTCAGCTTCTTCCATTCGTCTTATAACTGTCTTTAGTTCGTTGTTTTCTGTCTCTTCCTTGTCTTGTGTACTGTCTCTTCTTACGTCCTTGTCTGCTATCTTGTTCTTCATATTATTCATTTCGGATTGCAATATTCTTATTTCTGATCTTGTGTCTGGTTCTTTGCGTGCGTTTTCTTGTCTCCACCTTGTGACCCTCATCGGGGTTTGTGTGAGAACTGACTCTCTCCATGCCGTCTCTGTTAGTTTATATTCAGGGCAGCCCTTATATCTCGCGCTGTGGTTACCCTTGCAGTTAGCACACTGTCTGGCCGGGTTTACTTCTTTGTAGTGTTTATCCCTTTTCGCTTCTGTACAGTCACTATACCAGTGGCTTTTGCTGCAGAACCGGCATTTTGGGTTCTTTTCCTTGCAAAATTTAAGGGTATGTCCATGCTTTTGGCACTTGCTACATTGTGAGACAGGTGGTACATACATTTCGAAGCGCTTAGGCCTTCCTACGTATTTTATTTGGTTTGGCAGTGTTGTTCCGTTGTATTTAACCATTACTACCGCGGTTGGTTCGCCACGTTTTGTCAATATCCTATCCACGTGCGTGATTTCAATGCACGTGTTCTCTTTTCTTATTTCTTCCTCTACCTTCCTCATATCTGTTGTCGGGTTTATTCCTTTTACAACTATTGTTGTTGTCGCCCGGAACAGCTCTACGCTGACTTTGATGTCGTGTGGTAATTTTATTGTTATCGGCTTTTTTTCCTTTTTCAGTTCATCCACTATCTCTTTGATCTTGGGGGTGTCGTTCGGTGTGATTATTATTGTGCTGTTTGGGTTTTTGATCAGGTTGGCAATTGACCTTGTACCTAGCTCATTTTCAATGATATTGATGCATTCGCCTTTGCTGAATGCCGATAGTACTGCTTGTCTTCCCTCAGTTTGGGTTATTTTAAGTTTGAGGCCTGGCTCAAGGGCCCCGCTGGCGGGATGTTTTCCTAGTGGTTTTCTTTCTTTGGGTTGATTTCTTCCAGCTATTTTTCCGTCTATGTTTTTGTTTTTTTCTAAATTCATAGCTTCGACTGGTCCTTTCTTGCTCTCCTCTGCTTGGTTTCTGGTTATTGCCATGGTGTTTTGTGTGATTTTTTCTGTTTTTAATGCTTAGAGCGGTTTGCTACTTACAGTTTGTTCCTCTTGAAATATTTGTCACCGTACGTATCACCACTACAGTGATATCTACCACCACTCCCAGTGAATATATACTCCAGTGAGAAATATCGGAATCGGTCGCGAGGTAGAATCCGATCAATGAAGTGCACTTCAATCTATCTACCTGCAGGAAAACAGAATGCTCGTTGTTGAGACGAATCTGTTGGATATAGTTGTCTTCTGTGTAGATGCGATCTGTGATGTAGATTGGTGTATCAGGTCTCTTGAGCGTTTGTATTACTTATTCTCGAGCTTGTGCGTGTGCGAAACACGTGTGGATAGTATACAAGGCTTGGCCGCCAATTGTACGGTCCCCGTGTTTTAAGATTAAAGGGTTTTCTACTTACAGTTTGTTCCTCTTGAAATATTTGTCACAGTTGTATGTATCACCACTATAGTACCGAACTAATATTTACCACCACTTCCTCAAGAAAAACAGGTCTGAAACTGACACGAATTAAAACAAGTTTTAATAATAAGATACGACGCGACTGACCCACACGGTGTAAACGCGAAAAGAGGGGAGGGGCAGATTTTCTCCCGCATTGGCTTATATTTAGATTTCGTTGTTCCGGTGGTGACGTCACAATGGGTCGATGAAAAAGTCGGATTATCGCTGCTGGGAATGAGCGGTGTCGAACTATTTTTATTGCCTGGAATTATTTTAGTGCATGTTACTCTTGTGAAAATGTATATCACAGAGAAAAAAGATAACCAACTTCTGTTTACACCTACTATATTATTGAACAGTGCAGGTTGCAATTGTTTGTACCTGCTGTGCATTGCTGTTATCACCCTTAGTAGTTTTATTCTTTATCATTATTATTATAGATGTATTTCATGTAACTTCAACTCTTGTGTGATTCCAGTGTTAACGTATGGATGTGAAAGTTGGAAATCAACGGTAGCTTTAGATAAAAAATTAGACAATTTTGAGAACAAATGTCTTAGAAGACTTCTAAACATCCACTGGACAGACGTCAGAACCAATTCGCAAATAAGACAAGAGACTAAGCAAGATACAGTATCCAATTTCATAAGAAGACGCCGTTGGAACTACATCGGCCATGTACTCAGAATGGACAAGTCAAGACTCCCCTACCAAGCCCTCATATGGTCACCAGTAGGGAAAAGAAAACGGGGAAGACCAAGAGAGACCCTGCGTAGAACCATCATTAGAGAAGGCTCATTCAACGGCCAAGCAAATATCCAAGATCTACAACAGATAGCAGCGAACCGCCAGGCATGGAGAGACAGGACTTCTGCCCTATGCGCCGCCTTAGGCTCAAGAGGAAAGACTAACTAACTAATTTCATGTAAACACCATTCCAAAGATAATCATTTTAGCAAATGGAATCACATGTTTAACTACTATTATTATCATTGCTGTTATTATCATTGCTGTTATCACCCCTAGCAGTTTTATTCTTTGTCATTATTATTATTGAAGTATTTGGTTGTTATTTGCATTATTATCATTGTAATCATTATTAATATATATGGCTTTGTAAACCCGTAAACTGTCACATCCCCCTTTCCCACCTTTTTGATACTGTGATTGTTGTCTCTGCTGCCACCCTCACCGGTTGGTTCTTAACAGTTTTGCACCGCCATGTTCATCATCACTGAGGGGTGGTGATGGTATTTGGTAAGAGTTTTGGAGCTGACAGGAGAGCGAGACGGCAGGGGGAATAATAACGGCGCACTACCATCACGCGTTTGTTTTAAAATATTTCCTTACAACAATGTCAATGAAGAAATGTTCAAATGTATAAAACGTTGGGAATTTTGCGCATATTTCACCTACACCTCTGTAAAAAAAAACACGTCAAAATGTCAGTTATCAGTTATCAGTGTTGGTTGACGAGGCGCTTTGTTTTCCCGATGTACCTCTCGCGTCTGGCTGTGCCGATTCTTACTCCAAGGTCTTTCATCCTGGACAGCGATGTGGAATCATTGACGTCAAAGTCCTCTGTTCTCGCCATATCTTTAAGGACGTTAATAACATCGGCACGATCCATGGGCTGGCCATCTACAGGGGGTGCAGAGCCAGCCAGTTTGTCAGCTCGTTCATTTCCCTCGACTCCCGCATGTCCCGGGACGAAGATGAAGGTGACTTTACGGACAACAGACTTCCGCAGCGACTCAGTCCACTGTCTACGTACAGATCCAGCTTCGACCTTCTGAATCATGCTCATTGAGTCACTTAGTACACCCACGTTGGTATAATGCTGTGATTCCAGCCATATGAAAGCCTGTGTAACTGCCATTACCTCCTTCGTCATGCTGCTCGTGGTCATAGAGTGGGCACCACTGGATTCTTGAACGGTTCGGCCCGCTGAACGGGCTGTACTACGAATGATTCAGAGAGAAGAGAAAATGAATCGAATGATTTATACGTTGTGAAGAGATACAGATCGAAAATGCGTCCATAGGAGACATCGTTAACATCGTGCACGGAGTTTGCAGTGTTGAAACATTGTATATATTGCATTAACAAGTACATTTTATTCATTTTTAGCAGTATCAGTATTTCAGACTTTAGGATGTTAAAATAGTGTTTAACTGTGAATAGGTGGTGTCATTATATTAAACATTTAACAATTAATGCTTCTTTAAAAAAAAAAAAAAGCGTTTGCGAGTTATGCCCCTTGCAAACAATAAAATGAATGTTATGTTCCCGTGAAAAAGAGGTATTTGTTTCCCCTTACATTTTGCTTACCTAGTGCACAGGCCGTCGAGAGCATAGCGAATGGTTAGCCAGGCTAATGATTTACTCACTCCGTAAACGGAACTGACATGGGAGTTAATGATTTAATCACTCCGTAAACAGCACTGGCATGAGAAACTAATGATTTAATCACTCCGTAAACAGCACTGACATGAGAAACTAATGATTTAATCACTCCGTAAACAGCACTGACATGGGAAACTAATGATTTAATCACTCCGTAAACAGCACTGACATGGGAGACTAATGATTTAATCACTCCGTAAACAGCACTGACATGGGAGACTAATGATTTAATCACTCCGTAAACAGCTCTGACATGGGAAACTAATGATTTAATCACTCCGTAAACAGCACTGACATGGGAGACTAATGATTTAATCACTCCGTAAACAGCACTGACATGGGAGACTAATGATTTAATCACTCCGTAAACAGCACTGACATGGGAGACTAATGATTTAATCACTCCATAAACAGCACTGACATGGGAGACTAATGATTTAATCACTCCGTAAACAGCACTGACATAGGGAGACTAATGATTTAATCACTCCAGTAAACAGCACTGACATGGGAGACTAATGATTTAATCACTCCGTAAACAGCACTGACATGGGAACTAATGATTTAATCACTCCGTAAACAGCACTGATAAGGGAGACTAATGATTTAATCACTCCATAAACAGCACTGACATGGGAGACTAATGATTTAATCACTCCGTAAACAGCACTGACATGGGAGACTAATGATTTAATCACTCCGTAAACAGCACTGACATGGGAAACTAATGATTTAATCACTCCGTAAACAGCACTGACATGGGAGACTAATGATTTAATCACTCCGTAAACAGCACTGACATGGGAGACTAATGATTTAATCACTCCGTAAACAGCACTGACATGGGAGACTAATGATTTAATCACTCTGTAAACAGCACTGACATGGGAGACTAATGATTTAATCACTCCGTAAACAGCACTGACATGGGAGACTAATGATTTAATCACTCATGTAAACAGCACTGACATGGGAGACTAATGATTTAATCACTCAATCAGCAGTTCTAACATTTGATACTGCAAACCTCACCACTCAACCACCAGTTCGAACATCATCATCATCATCATCATCATCATCATCATCATCATCATCATCATCATCATCATGTGCCATGCAGATAAGCGTGGGTGATTATCCTTCACCATCTCACACGATCACCAGATTCGTAGATCAGCTTTGTGTTCTCATCTTGACCATGCCATGTGGCCAAGCCATCTAGGTATTTACTTCTCTGCCGTCCCCTTGTTCTTTACCCCTCAATATTGCCAGTTGTCACCAAGTTCTCCAATTTATTTCTTCTCATAAGGTGTCAAAATAATTGTGACTGTCTACGTCTAATTTCTCTAAATCAGTTTACGGTTTACATTTGTTTCTTGTAGGACTTGGTCAATGGTTTTTCTGTATGTCCATTGTATTTTTTACAATTTTCTCAGAAACCAAATTTACACGGCCATATGTTTTTCAACTTGTCTGCTCATTGTCCAAGCTTTACATCCATACAAAAGTCTATGTCACACTTCAACACTCTTTTTCTCCTTGCAAATGACACCTTTTTATTAGTCAGTATGTTTTCCATCCTGCAAAAGGCTACCTTCGCCATGGCGTTTCTTGTTCTAATCTCTTCAAGGCATCTTCTATCAGATGTTATGACTAGTTCCGAGATAATTGTACTGATTCACTTGCTGAAACATGGGAGACAAATAAGAAAGATCTTGACTGCTGCTGGATGCGACAACTTGGAATGAAACAAACTGGTATGTTAAGATCTCGCTTGCTGTTACTCCCTTTGAACTTACCTGTTAGATTCATTTTATTTTGAAAACCCAACTACTCAGGCCACCAATTTTGATGTGTCAGACTGATAACCAACTTGCTAACCAGCTTCCATGTGAGAACAAACTACCATCAACAACTGTGATGACGTTTTGTAAGGTCGCATCAGCTGCCTTCAGGAAATCTCGAGACCAGGTCTTTGATAACCTTGGCCTGTTTAGCGATGATCATCTTCAGCTGTGTCATATAGGAGAAAAGATGAATGTTTTTAAAGTTTACATGTAAATATTAAAACTGGCAAGTTGTCAGGACTTTATTTAAGTTTGACATCATCATCATCATCATCAAGTGCCCTGCCAGCTGGCATGGGCATTCAAGTCTCTCCGCAGATCTCGGTCTTTGGTGTTCTGGATCAACTCTGCTGATGATATTCCTCAATACCACCGTCTCAGTCCATCCAGCATCATTTCTCTCGGTCTGCCTCTGCCTCTCTTCCCCTCGATCTTTCCAGTTGTCACGATGTTCTCCAAATGCCTCCCTTCTCATTGCACTGACTAAAGAAAGCTGTTTGTCTCGTTCTTATAGTTGTATATAATATTCTAGTTTCACTAGCCTCTTTCAGACAGTCGTTGTTAGTTACTCTGGCAGTCCAAGGAATTTTCAACATTCTTTTCAGGAACCACATCTCCATTGCCTCTATGCTCTTCCTAATTTGTTCACCCACGTTCCATTATTCAGTGCCATAAAGTAAAATAGATTCTATATAACATTTCAGCACTTTCTTGCATTCAATGAAAGTGATTTTTTTTGCATAAGATACTTTTAATCTGTCAGAATTATAGCTTTTTTGTCAATTATCTTCCATCTGATGTTATAACTGCACCTAGGTATTCCAATTTATAAATATTGTTAAACATTTTCTCATATACTGTAATGTCACATTTTGGTGTCACCTTTTTCTTTGATATAACAATTGTTCTATTGTCTTCATATTCAAGGAAACCTTTTTGTGTGTGTGCACTCTCTGTATCAACAACGTCTAAAAGTTGCAAATCTGTTGCATTTTTCACCCTTAATACTGCATCACATCACAGATTGTTTGTATTATAAGCTCCAACGCATATTCCTGGCCTCTCTTTATTTGATGTGTCTCAGTATTACTTCGTTCTAAAGAGACAGGCTCTGTGGCGAAGGGGTCACAAATGCAATTCGTACTCCCCGCTATGAGTGCTGGTTGTGTGGTAGTGGTTTTGTCGGGGTACACAGGACTCCCCACTTTCCGCCACCGTACTGAATGCGGAATACTTCCGCATTTTCGTCACCAATTGTCTGTTTCACAATGAACTTGACTCCCTCTGGAGGAATCGTGTTGGGAAGCCAATGAATCGTCACGCGTTCTCGTTCTTTTTCAGAATGTTCAATCGACACCTCTAGTCCCCTGTAGCAGAATGTGGTACTTGGGTGTGCAAAGTTACAGCACGCTTGAGCATCAGGATGGAATGAGGAGAAAGATGCTCAAGTCGTGACGTAGCTGGTTGTTGGGGGAGTCAGAAACACCTAGGACTAGAAGACAGAGGCCGTCATCATGTTTGTATTCTACTATGACTTTGTATCAGCCATAACGTTCAATAAAGATGTTTTATACTAGTCCAAGACTCCGTTAGTCCTCTATGCTTCACACTGTTATAGAGGACGAAATGGTGCCCATGACTTAGGATTCCTACTTGGATTGTCACGGAATCTCAACACGCTGTCTACTGTGTAACACATCGAAGTAGCTACAAAATTATGAAGATCCTGGTTCTGCTCGTATCAATTGCCCGGAGACAGGATTACGGCACGGTTCTACACTTATATTGAACGTTCAAACGAGTTTGATAAATGGCCACTACGTTGTCTGTGAGAGTTACAGCAGCCAAAAGCCCGGCTAGGGGTGGTTGTCTGTAGGTATTCTTCAGTGAACCTCGCTGTACGGACCTGCTATCAAGAATCCTAGCTGTACAGGCAGTTGTTATCAGGAGAGGTATGAAAACCGGCTTGCCATGGCGGACTGATGTGAGATTGTTACCATCCTACTGAGCTAAAGAATATGAACAACCAACAAGTTTTCGCTGGGTCCTTCGAAACAAAAGTTTAAGGCCGGACCATTCTTTTTTTTGGAAGTCAAAAATTCAAAGTCAAGATTTTGAGATAGAACCACCTACAAATATAGTTGCCAGTGAAGGGAGGCTGTCCCACATTTTTGCCATGACGTTCCAGACACACGTTAATATTGTCCAGGCTCAAGAACAAGAAACTTCAAAACAAATATAATCAAATAGAGACGTTGATCTGAGAGAGCAGTTATCTACTTTGCATCAGGATTGCTTGAGGCGAACTGGAAGCCGTTATTTTCACTGAACCGTGACCTTGGGAACCTGAGGAATCAAGCCAATTGCTCCTTTGCTTGGAAACTAAGGAAAATTTGTACTCGTGTTTGCTCAAACAAATCGGAATGTTTTTCTACCAAGGCGATACCGTTAGGGAACCCTCGGAGGTGGTTGGGCAGACTGGGCTGCCGACCTGCTGAAGGGGGGACCCGAAGTCAAATCGCTTTAGTGAGCTACACCACACCAGTTTTCAAAACGTCGCTTTGATGGGCCCTGTTATCCAACCAGAGGCTGAAGGTACTCAAACTTGAGACGTTGGAAGAAGAAGAAACTCTTTCCTTGTCGAGCCCTATCGAGCCTTGTGGAGTCTTATCGAGCCTTGTGGAGCCTTATTGAGTCTTATCGGGCCTTCTTGATCCTTATGGAGGACTGAAACCGCCTTATCGATCCTGGTTCAAGTACTCGGGTACCAGATACTGTGCTTCTCAGTCTCGGCATACAAGAGAATAGACGTCAAAGGGAAATTGTAAGACTTGATTTTCGATTGGACCAGTAGAAAGTTAGTTCCAACAAGAAAAGGGGTAAAATAAATAATTTTTTCTATTAGATAGAAAATTATTGAGTTTCAAGAGGAAGATAACGTCCTTTGGTTAATTTAAGAGTGTATATTAATAATTATTGATTGTTTTTTTGCTTGTATAAGTGTACAGCGAAATATTTCAGCATAGCAAAAGAAACAACAGGATATGGCAACAGGCAGACCATCACAGCACAGTAGAGAAACAGGCATAATTGAAAATTATTTCAGCTGAGCTCAAGACGAGTTTTTTTTTCAGGTACCAAGAAATATACAGAGAAATAAGTATGAATTACCTACATGTAGAATTACAACGTATCAGTACATGGTTGGGAGAATTAAAAGTGGCAGTTAGTGAAGTAGAAAATTTTGTAGAAACCTTGCAGAACAGAACGACTAGACAAGACCCTTATAGATTTAAGGTAGACTGCAATAGAGTAGGAAAGAATAACAGGAGACAGCCACTACTTAATAAAGACAGAAGACAATATGATTATGATTATGCGGTTGGTTATTATGACAAACCAAGGTTTGATGTTTATAGGGTAAAAGAAGGTGAGGGTAGACGTAATAGTGGAAAGTCGGACTGGTATAGGTGTTATAGATACAAGAATGGTACTGAGAAAGACCTTTCCAATAAGTTATGTAAGTGGCCATCCCATAGCAAGACTGCTAGGAAAAAACGTGACGACTGGTTTGAACAAAGACGGAAACAGTATTTGAGGTCAGGGTCACAGAACAGAGTAGGAAACGTAAGTAAGAATTCAACTACTAAACTGGTTGCGAATCTGACTCTTGGACAAGAAAAGAAGAAAATAGACCAAGAGACTCAAACACAGGTGATTGAAGTGGTAGAACGGAATACACAAACACAGATTGATACAATAGAGGAAAAAGTCCAGGTACAACCAGCCAGCAAGATAACAAAGAGAAGTCAAACCGAGTTAGTAGAGACTCAGTTAAAACCAACTCACTTGACTAAGAGAGACACGGTTGAAATTAAGAAAGATAAACAGACAAGAACCAAAGATGAAAGGAAACCAAAGAGGAAAAGTGTTGGAGAAAGAAATATAGACAGTTTAATAGTCAATAAAGGTACGACGACTGGTATGTCAAGTTCCTCAGGTATAGACATTAAATTAATCCCCAAATGGTGTAGGAATATTAAGTGTGAGAGTTCAGGCTATGGAGAGAATATTTCAGATAAAGATATGGGACTTGTACAGAACCGGAGCATGAGGAATAAAAGTAAGAAGAAAGCCAGACGTTCAAAAGCTGACTATGGAAATAGGATCGACGTGTCGACAGTAAACTATTATGAGTCTGATGAAGGAACTATTGTCAGTGTGTCATCTGAAGACGAGATGGGGAAATATAAACGTTATGTGAGGTATACAGGAAACAGTGAGCAGACCGACGCAAATAAAGGAAATAGAAAGAAAGCATTTAAGAAGAATAATAATAATGGGCAGATAGCGGAAATTTACTCCTCGACGACAGAAGATAACATAAGAAAACTCAGAGCATTAAGACCTGAGTACTTTAACAACGGATTAATAACGGATAGTGAAGATGACATAATTGAAAAGAGACGCACATCAGTACTAAGAGAAAATGAAATATTTGGCTTGGATGCGCTCTATGGCTGTTAAAATTCCTTGGGTGAGGAAGGACATATAGAATTGTTTTGGCTTATGAGAGGAATTGCGGGTTAAGCAGATACATATGAGCTGTCTAAAATAGACAGATGAATTTTGTTTCGTGTAGCATCCCATGGTACAGGGTAGGCAATAGTGTGTTGAGGATAGAGAGTCACGGCAACTGATATTCTACGTGGATACGTTGTACAGAATATTTTGTGTTTGATTGCGGTGTAGAGAGAGTAAACAAGGTAGAAATTGAAATGTCCCTTGTCCGGAATGGCTGGATAAAGAGGGTTGATCACGTTGAGTGATGTATAACTGCTGTGATTAAAGTAGAGTAGATTCAGCACAGAATTAGTAGAGAGAGAGAGAGATAAACTAAGTATGAATGCTCGTACTAGAATTGGTTCGACGCAGAGCTATGACGTGATGTCTGAGATAGTTTCGGTTGGTAGTTGAGAAGTAAGTATAGTATTGTAGACAGGTGAACCGAGAGTGTCTGATGAGGAGATATAGATTGAAGAGGAATTGAGTTTCCTGTGTAAGCCAGTGGAGCGCAAGAGTATTATGAATAAAAGACTGTGGAAACTGATGTTTGAAGAATACGAGGTCTTGGTTAGGGAGATGACGTAATAACATGATGCTTGTGGAGAAAGAAGAGGTGATTAAATCTGAGAAAGTTGTTGTATGGAGAAATGAGATGAGAGCGAGGTTGCGTATCACTGTCTGAGCAAACATAAAATATGAATACCGTGTGAATATGCGAAGAGTGACTGATAAGTGACGTTGATAAAACGTGGAGCATAGAGTAACGTACGAGAGGTAGAAAGAACATGATTAGAGATTGGTGATGTCTTTTGAGTGGAATATCTGAAGTTAGACAGAATTAATGAAAATTGTATGACAAGATGACAGAAGGAGAGTTAACATTTTGATTGACGTTTCATAAAACATGTTTAGTATTGTTGACAGGGACATGTCGAAGCATGAATGCTTAATACTGAGAAATGAGAAAAGTGAGGTCGGTTGTCAGTAATAAGTGGTGTGGGTTGCTGTTTCTGAAAGAATCCCGATAAATAGGAAGAGGAGTGAAAGATAATGTGGTAAACAAGATTAGTTAAATGAATGTTGGAGAACGTGTTCCGATAAGTGTGACTGATTTAACTATCATCGCGGTGCAAGAACGCTAGGAGAGACTTGAGGATAGCTTAGGTTGTGGTGAGATGTTGGAAAGTAATAATACGTTAATTAATTGCGTCGGGTAGACGAGAAACTTAAAAGTAGAATTAGTTATTGATACAGTAGGTAGATGTATTGGTGAGAGGTCTATAGTAAATAGACAAAATTTTTTGCTGGTCGTAGTAGGGTGGACATACCGTAGTTAACGGTAATGATTAAGAAGTTGTAGTGATTCTTGGTACAAATCCAAGGGAAACAATTGGTGTGCCGAGCCACAGGTTCTATTGGTAGATGACTGGTAGATGACATTGGGATAGCCGTCACAAGAGTAATAGATGAAATGAGTTGACCTGTAGTTTGCAGTGGTTGTTGAGATGTATATTCCAAGTATTGGGATGTGTTAGGACTTAGTTTGCAAAAGATAGAATGTTGAGAGGGGAAATAATCAATGCTTGACTTCTAGAAAAAGTACAGTCATTTGTTAATTTATGACTTTTGTAGAGAGAACAGATATTTTTCTACGAGAATATAGTCTGTAGATAACAGATATATATATATATATATATATATATATATATATATATATATATATATATATATATATATATATATATATATAGTGGGGATTAATGCAGGGTAATTAGACTAGCATTGAGTGTTTTTATTTCGGTTGTAAGAGTAGCGCTTGTAGTAAATAGATATGTATTACATTGGTTCGTAGAAGAGTCCAATGTTGTTTGGTTACTTTAAGTAGTTAATTCTATGTGAATTATTTTTTTTGAAAAAGGTTCTCTTTAGTGAGAAGATAGTTCTTTTTATTGAATTTGAGATTTCAATGCATCATATATGGTATGTTGTAGTATTTTTTTATTGACTTGGTTTTGTAGAATGATTGCCAATTGATTTTATGATTTGACTTCTTGAGTTTTCTTAAATAGATAAATAAGTTAGTTATTGTTAGTCCATAAAAGAGACTAACAATATATAGGATGTATGTTATATGATTTTAAAATATGTTTTTCTTTGAATGAGTTAATACCTTTAATTGATATGAGGGGAAACATAAATGATGTATAAAAACTTGGGGGGGGGGGGGGGGGGGGGGTTATGATGTCCTGTTGTGATTTTATTTCGCTTAACTCATAATTGTTTAAGTGAAATGTCTTGTGTGTGGTAAATTACCTTGTTTACAAATGTATTGGTTAAGTTAAGTTTAAATTATAAACAGTTATGGTTTTGTCCAGTACACGGAACTTTATATAGTACCTTTCGTTCAGAAAGTAGTAATAAACTACTGAGGACTAGTAGAGAGACACATTATCTTAGTGAATAATAGGTTTATGGGTATATTTTGTTAGCAGGTTTGCTGTGATAATCAGCGTTGATAAATCAATGATATAAGGGCTGCAAAGTTCTGGAAACATATGCCATACGGGGTTACTACACAAGTAAAAGAGTTATGGGGAATTTAAGTGAGCATTAATTGAAGATATATGGATTAGACGCCATATTGGAGAAAAGATTAAAGTGAATAAAGCAGTGGGGTAAATGAGGGGAAAGAAGTGAACATGGAGCCACGAGATTGTAGAATAAGAAGTCAGTAACGTGCTGTAACAGACAGTGTGAAGGCAATTAGCAAAACATGAATTGAATCCATTTGTGACTCCGAAGAATGATTAGTGATTAGATACTGTGGATAGCAGTACAATAGAAAAGGGGTGTAAGTGTGTTAATGAGAAATGAACATTGTCACTATGGAGACAAGATGATAGGAGGTTTTGGGGGTCCGTGATATATGGACTGAGATAGAATAACGTTGATTGCAAGCAATCACAGACATGAGTTTAGGGGCAGTATATGGTTGCTGTTGATAACGGCATAAATTGACAAGTAGAGGTTTTAGTGGATATGCCCATAATAAATGGACATTAAGAGAGAATTTTGAGTGAGGTATATTATGTGAGGTGATGTATATAATATTGGGACAGGTCTTGAGGGATGATGGACCTTTTTAATTGTGTCCTCGGGATGTGTTTTGTGGTTGACATTACAATGCGAGGTTGAGGTAAGGTTCAGAGCTATAAAATTACTAGTGTCTGTAATATATAGACACTTGGGAGTGAATACTATTTTTTGGTTGGTATTTGATAGCAGCGTAAACTGTTACCATAATAAGTGGTATAAGGGAACTGTAGAAGATATAATTGTTTTAAACTTTATTACATAAAGTCTCAAATGACATAGGGGGGTAAAGGAGTGTGTGGTTTAGGTGAGTGTGGTTTTTGTCTACTTCTTTGAATCTCCGGTGCGCACCGATTCTTTGTCTTCCTATCGTGTGCAAGTGATTTCAGGTTGGTTGAAAGTAGAGAAATAGTAGTGTGGGGGTAATACGGTTAGTGATGACAATAGGGAGTTGAGGTAGTATCAGAAGAGTACTGCGTTTGAATTTTTAAGCGGATTGCTTATGAAGAGAAGAAAAAGGTAAACATATGTGTTATGATGTATTGTATAAAGTTGAGATTTAAATGTTATTGAGGATATGTAAATAATATGTGTTATGTTTGAAGAGCCAGGAACGAAGAAGAAGTTCATAGTGGTTTGCTATGTGACAGGGGGAAGAGTTATAAATAGAATATTTACCTAAAATAGAGTTAGTTTGGGGCGGCTTAGAGAAATTATGGGAGGTAAGGAGAGAAGGTATAGAATAGAGGGATTAGGAGTAAAGACTTTTTGAAGGGAAAAAGTCTTTTCAAAACATAGGAAGGTGTAGCAGAATGTGGTACTTGGGTGTGCAAAGTTACAGCACGCTTGAGCATCAGGATGGAATGAGGAGAAAGATGCTCAAGTCGTGACGTAGCTGGTTGTTGGGGGAGTCAGAAACACCTAGGACTAGAAGACAGAGGCCGTCATCAGGTTTGTATTCTACTATGACTTTGTATCAGCCATAACGTTCAATAAAGATGTTTTATACTAGTCCAAGACTCGTTAGTCCTCTATGCTTCACACACTGTTATACCCCCCGTCGGCAGTTTTATCTTCTTGCCCTGCAGGCCTTTGTAAACTGCCACATGGGCAGCTTGAGTCAGGTTTGCAAACCACCGTGTCGGTGTTTCGTCACGCTAGAGTCCATAAAATCCTCTAAAAGTACTGGAGAGTTTTGGTCAGAGACCATAACTTTATGAAGGGAAAATCCCAACTGCACCTCCACGCGGTAGAGGATGGAAACACACTACGGTGTGGCTAACACAGCTCTGGGGACCGAGTATCCACCGGAATAAGTGGACAACTCTGCAGCTGAGCAGAGCAGGGCACTCACTTGTCCTTGCAGTCGGAAATGGCTGTCAAAAGCAGAGGTAAAAAGACCACCATGCGAATGTGGAAGACAAGGGGAAACCACCACATTATCTTCCCAAGACTTCATGGCAAAACATAAATCAAAGTTAGTGAAGGACGTTAATGGCTGTCTTAGGGCATCCTCGTCCGGTAGGGACAGTCATGAGCCACAGGTGACACCAGACCGTCATCCAGCTACTGATGGCAAAATCTTAACTAAAATAAATAAATTTAGAGTAGGAACATGGAATGTTAGGACATTAAACGAGCTAGGAAAGTTGACCAATGTTCTAAGAGAGATGGATAGCATGAAAATGAATATACTAGGCGTTAGTGAGATGAGATGGAAGGGATCGGGCAAAATTATAGCTGACAATCACACAATAATTTATTCTGGAGGGGATACACATGAAAAAGGTGTAGGAATAATATTAGACGAAAAAACAGCCAAGTCAATTAATGGATACTGGTGTATTTCAGATAGAGTTATTATGGTAAAAATCAAAGGCAAACCAATAGACATAAATATTATACAAGTATATGCACCAACAGCAAGCAGTAGTGATGAAGAAATACAACACTTTTACGACGAAATAGAAATGGCGATGGCTCAAATTGGATCACAAGAAATAAAGATAATACTTGGTGATCTTAATGCAAAAGTAGGAAAGGGAAAAAAGGAGGATGTAGTGGGGAATTATGGTTTAGGTACAAGAAATGAAAGAGGGGAAAAGCTAATAGAATGGGCAAATATCAATGAGATGATAATTGGAAACACATGGTTTAAACACCATAAAAGACGACTGTACACATGGATAAGCCCTGATAAGAAAATACGCAACCAAATTGACTACATACTAATTAATAAAAGATTTAGAAATGCTTTAATTAATGTAAAGACAATGCCTGGTGCTGACTGTAATAGTGATCATGTACCACTATGTGGACAAATAAAAGTAAGATTAAAGAGAGGGAAAAAAATGGTTAAGAAAATGAGACTTAATAAAGAGGTTCTAAAAATAGATAAAGAAATGCAAGAACAATACAGAGTGACTGTGAAAAATAGGTACAATGCAATAACTAAAATACAGAGTATAGATGAACAATGGGAAATGTTAAGGGACTCCATTAATCAAACTAGCAAAGAAGTATTACCAGAGAGAGGCAAAATAGCTAAGAAAAAATGGATGAATGAAGATATCTTAAACCTGATGGACAAAAGAAAACAGTATAAAAATGACAAACAAGAATACGCTAAGATAAATAAAGAAATAAAAGATAAATGTGGGAAGGCTAAAGAAAGTTGGTTAAACGAGCAATGCAAAAAAATTGAATTAAATTCCATTAAAGATACAAAAAATATGCACAGACAAATCAGTGAGCTTACAGGAAAAAAAATAAGGATAAATACAGGGTGTTTGAAATCAAAAACAGGAAAGATAATATTAGAGGAAGATGCTATAATAAAGAGGTGGAATGAGTATATAAGAGAATTATATGAAGGAGAAAGGGCAGAATTAACAGAAGATAGTAACTTAGAAGGTCCACCTATTCTGAAAGAAGAAGTCGCTGACGCTATGAAACGTATGAAGAAAGGAAAAACAGCTGGGCCAGATGAAATCACAATAGAAGAATTAGAAGTATTGGGAGAATTTGGAGTAGATATATTAACCAAAATGTTGAATGATATTTACAGCAGTGGATATTTACCCAGTGATATGCTGAAATCTGTATTTATAGTTATACCAAAAAGACCAGGAGCAATTGATTGTGAAGATTTTCGTACAATCAACCTTATAAACCATATCACTAAGCTTCTACTCAGAATCATAATGAGAAGAACCAAAAAGTAAATAAAAATGGAAATTAGTGAAGAACAGTATGGATTTGTGGAAGGAAAGGGCACAAACAATGCAATTTATACATTGCGGACACTAATAGAAAGGTCAATAGAGAAACAGAGAGACATATATTTGTGCTTCATAGATTATACTAAGGCATTTGATAAAGTAAAACATGATGAACTGATTAAAATGTTGGAAGATATCAACACTGATGGAAAAGATTTAAGAATAATAAAGAATATTTACTGGAACCAAGTAGCAGCAATTAAAATAGGAAATAAAGAGGGTAGTTACGAACAGATAAAGCTAGGAGTACGACAAGGGTGTGTCTTGTCACCAGATCTTTTCTCCCTGTATAGCGAAGTAATAATGAGAGAGATCAAAGAGATGCCAGGAATACTAGTTGGAGGTTATAATATAAATAATATACGCTATGCAGATGACACAGTATTGGTGGCGGATAATTCAACAGACCTACAACAATTATTAGACGTTGTAGTAACAGAGAGTGCAAGGAAAGGACTCAACTTGAATATCAAGAAAACAGTAACAATGGTAATATCAAAGAAAATGGTGACACCAAAATGTGACATAGAAATAGAAGGGAAAATCCTTAACCAAGTTGATAATTTTAGATACCTAGGGGCATTTATAACATCAGATGGAAGATGTACAACAGAGATTAGGAACAGAATAGGGCAGGCAAAAGCTGCATTTCAGAAAATGAAGAGTATCTTATGCAATAAGTCACTGTCACTGAATGTAAGAAAGAGAGTGCTGAAATGCTATGTAGAACCAGTTTTGCTGTATGGCAGTGAATCTTGGAATGTAAATGAACAAATTAAGAAGAAATTAGAAGCAACAGAGATGTGGTTCCTGAGACGAATGTTGCGAATTCCTTGGACTGCCAGAGTAACTAACGACGACTGCCTGAAACAGGCTAATGAAACTAGAACATTATATACAACAATAAGACAGAGACAAACAGCTTTCCTCGGTCATGTGATGAGAAGAGAGGCATTGGAGAACATCGTAACAACTGGAAAGATCGAGGGGAAGAGAGGCAGAGGTAGACCAAGAGAAGTGATGCTGGATGGATTGAGACGGTGGCATGGAGGAATATCAGCAGCAGAGTTGATCCAGAAAACCAAAGACCGAGATCTATGGAGAGCCATGAACGCCTACGCCAGCCGGCACGGCACTTGATGATGATGATGAGAGTCCATAGCCAGCGAACGCAAGCAAGCAACATTAATAGTGTATAACTGTTTTTCGCCTGAGTGAAAATAATTAAATATCACAGGCCACTTTAGGTCGATTGTAAAAAGTTCCACTTTGCAGACAGTTTTAAAACTATAATACTTCACTATTGTACACTATCAGTACGTGCTCTGGAAAAGCATGTTTTCCCCACGACAATGACGGGGTTAATTTAGAAGTAACTATATCATTCACTGCTGACTGGCCATGGAAATGACAGGTTTAATTTAGAAGTAACTATAGTATTCACTGCTGGCTGGCCATGGAAATGGCGGGTTTAATTTAGAAGTAACTATAGTATTCACTGCTGACTGGCCATGGAAATGACGGGTTATCAATTATCAGTTGGATTATCTTCATTGCACTCCGGACAGGTCCATAGGTGCTCAGATCCTCCCCCCCCCCAGCATATGCATCAGCGTCCGGTGGCTAATAGTGCCAGTTCTGTGTTGGTTGTCTTCCCGATGTACCTCTCGTGTCTGGCCGTGCCGATTCTTACACCCAAGTCTTTCATCCTGGACAGCGATGTGGATTCACTGACGTCAAAGTCTTCTGTTCTCGCCATATCTTTAAGGGCGTTAATAACATCGACACGATCCATGGGGTGGCCATCTACAAGGGGTGCAGAACCAGCCAATTTATTAGCTCGTTAATTTTCCTCGACTCCCGCATGTCCCGGGACGAAGATGAAGGTGACCTTACGGACAACAGACTTCCGCAGCGACTCAGTCCACTGTCTACGTACAGATCCAGCTTCGACCTTCTGAATCATGCTCATTGAATCACTTAGTACACACACGTTGATATAATGCTGTGATTCCAGCCATATGAAAGCCTGTGTAACAGCCATCACCTCCATCGTCATGCTGCTCGTGGTCATAGAGTGGGCACCACTGGATTCTTGAACGGTTCGGCCCGCTGAACGGGCTGTAAATGCCCACGCACTTCTCTGCTGCTTTACAACAGATCCATCTGTATAGATGAGCACATCGGAGCTATTTGAATGTTCATAGATGAGCGCGTTAACCTCTGCATTGACAGCGGCAGGGTTCTGCTCTCTGCATCGTCTGTCGAGTGTGATGATGCAGGAGAAAGTGCACTTAAAATCTGGAGGCACGGCACCCATTCCTTGCTGGGGTTGATACTGGCAAGACTGCAGACCTGTCTGACGACATCTTCCGCCCGACCCATCCATGATTTGCCTCTCTTTAGCCTGTCACCCTTTTCTCTGAGTATAGCGTCATGCAGAGGGTGCAGCTCAGGATTTATCCAGACGGGTTTAATTTAGAAGTAACTATGGCATTCACTGCTGACTGGCCATGGAAATGACGGGTTTAATTTATAAGTAACTATAGTATTCACTGCTGACTGGCCATGGAAATGACGGGTTTAATTTATAAGTAACTATAGTATTCACTGCTGACTGGCCATGGAAATGACGGGTTTAATGACGGGTTTAATGACGGGTTTCACACCCATACAAAATTACCTTCTAGTTAAATATGTTGTACCGTACCTCAGTTGCAGACAACGCCCGCCAGTACTATGCTTATATGTTATTCTATGTTCTTGTAAACAGATGGCGAAAGAACGCTGTGTGGTGAGATGAACATTCGGTGGAATGTGTCACTTTGGTGTTCCGTACAGGACGGGCAACAGTCGAGCCCAGTCTGGCGGCAACTTCTATTTTTAGAAGGGCAACATTTCTTGCGCGTGCCGCCCGCTCGGCAAATGTTTCCCGTTCTTCACAAAGGAAACGAAACGCAACTTCGGGGAACGGGGTTGACAGACCGTCTAGATTCTCACAGTTCTCGCTTACACATGTCAAATATATTCCCGTAAATATCGTCATCGATGGCTCCTGTGGCACAGGTGATATCAAGGGCAGTTTGTGGCTTGTGTGCGTCTTATGGCCGTGTATTTCCCAGCAGGAACAGACAACATTTGGTGGCTAATTGTGTTGTGTGGGCTGAATGTTGCCCGTTCCCAGTTTTGTAGAATTAGTTGATTGTTGGAGGTCGGCATTCATGGGGAGCCCCGGAGATGGCGGAGCTGGCAGAGTTGAAGGTAAGCTCACACAACACGTCTTGCCACTTCTCCTGGTCGTGCTGGTCTGTGCCGTTAGTTGGCTGATGTGTTGCCCATGTTTAGTTGTGGCCATCTCTAGTCTCTAGCATGTTGTATGGAATTGTGCCGGCCTCCATCTTTCTAGTGTTGCCCGCTCCCCCCAAAAGTTGCCTGTTCTGTCCGCCCGGGATCTGGGCGGCTTGTGTTGTGTTGTTTGTAGTCAGCGCCATGTCACAGCCGGGCCGGAGTTTGTTGTCTCAGACACAGACAACCTGTCACAACCCCGACCGACTGAGCCCTGCTGTAGTCTATTAAGTATTATTACTATTATTGCCTACTGTAGTCTAGTCTATTAAGTCTAGTCTAGACTAGTCGGCGCCATCAGAAATCCAACAGCCAGACAGAAACTAGTCAGAAATATGGCTGTCTGTGGGCAACTTTGAGATGTTGACTGGGCAAGCAATATTCAGTATGACCGTTCACTTATGTGTTTTTTTTATCTTTTGTGTGCAAGGCTTTTTTATCACTGACTGTCAGCTGTGGCAATGGACGGGCAGTTTTCTTTCTAATTCTTCCTGTCCACAAGCCATTTCTTTACTTTATTTGTCCACAAGTAGACAATGTCTGCACATGTCAACATTGGGCTAACAACTGACACCGCTAACACTGACAACTGTCATGTTTAAGTTTGTTGTAAACTATATTGATGTGATGTGATACATGGGGATTTAGAAAACCATCATTCAAGTTTGTTGTAAACTATATTGATGTGATACGAACGAACGAATGAACGAACAAATACATGGGGATTTAGAAAACCATCATTCAAGTTTGTTGTAAATAAACTATATTGATGTGATACATTGGGATGTAAAAAACTGTCATTCAGGTTTGTTGTAAACTATATTGATGTGATACATGGGGATTTTGAAACGAAGTGTCTATTCATAGCGCACTATGTATAAAGTATTCCTTTATACATAGTTGAACTGTCCTGGCTGGTCATGTGATTTGCCAAGTCACGTGACTTAATGTACGTGATGTCATCGGGGCGTGTGTGTGGCTATATAATACATTTTTGATGATTCGAAAATGTGTCATCAGTAGCATAGTTGATAGTGTCTCCGCCTGATGGGCGAGAGCTCGAGGTTCGTTTCCTTGCCAGACAATTTTTTTTTAAATTCAGCAATTAATTGGGTGAAAGTCAATCCTTTATCTCTTTGGGTTTGTGGGGTTATATGCAAACTTGTTATATTTATAATTGTGTTGTTTAAAGTGAGTGTAAGTTAGTCTTTCCTCTTGAGCCCTGACTGTACTGGACTTAGGTATCTGTACAGAGCAGGGTAGGTGGTCGCTTCTTTAATCCCCAAAGACACTCCATTTTATGTCTGATGCCGCCTCTTGTGATACAAGTGCCAGGTCGATGGCCGTGTCAGGGTCCCCCGGTCTCATTGCCTGCCTAGTTGGTGTCCCATCATTTAGACAGACAACATCCGTCTCAAGCGAGGCCTCAGCAAGAGCAGTGTCCTGTGTGTTCTCTCCCGACCTGTCCCACTCTTTGGAGCGTGCACTGAAGTAACCACATATCAGATATTGATGTATTGGGGATACCAATCTGGAAAATTATTCTTGATATTTAAACAGCCATACTTCAACTATGTATAAAGTATTCCTTTATTCATACTTCACTATGTATAAAGTATTCCTTTATTCATACTTCACTATGTATAAAGTCTCCCATTTTGAAAACTGTCATTCAAGTTTGTTGTAAACTATATTGATGTGATACATGAGGATTTAGAAAACGATCATTCAAGTTTGTTGTAAACTTATATTGATGTGATACATGGGGATTTAGAAAACTAAAACCATCATTCAAATCTGTTGTAAATAATATTGATGTGATAAATGGGGCGTGTCGCATTGTGTTATAACATGCTGGTATGAGAGCCGGTCGTTCAGAAAGCAATGGCAAACTACTGAACGTAAAAACTTGCCTAGTACATCAACAGCAGCTGAAAAATGCTGGTGTTGACTGCAACATTCTGCAAGGGATATGCAACATTAAAAAAAAAAATAGGGATATAGAAAACAATAATTCAAGTTTGTTCTAAACTATATTGATGTGATATATGGGGATTTTAAAAACTGTCATTTAAGTTTGTTGTAAACTATAATGATATGATACATAGGGATTTAGAAAACTCATTTAAGTTTGTTCTAAACTATATTGATGTGATACATGGGGATATAGAAAACTGTCAGTTAAATTTGTTGTAAACTATATTTTCATGTCATATATGGGGATTTAGAAAACTATCATTCAAGTTTGTTGTAAACTATATTGATGCCATACATGGGGATTTAGAAAACTGTCATTCAAGTTTGTTGTAAACTATATCGATTTGATACATGGGGATTTAGAAAACTGTCATTTCAGTTTATTGTAAAATATATTGATGTGATACATGGGGATTTAGAAAACTGGCATTCATGTTTGTTGTAAAATATATTGAAGTGATCCATGGGGATTTAGAAAACTGTCATTCAAGTTTGTTGTAAACTATATCGATTTGATACATGGGGATTTAGAAAACTGTCATTTCAGTTTATTGTAAATTATATTGATGTGATACATGGGGATTTAGAAAACTGGCATTCATGTTTGTTGCAAACTATATTGATGTGACACATGGGGATTTAGAAAACTGTCATTCAAGTCTGTTGTAAACTATATTGATGTGACACATGTGGATTTAGAAAACTCATTCACCTCATGTCTATGTACTGCACCTACTTTTACCTCTTATGTCTAGTTACTGCACCTACTACTACTACCTCATATGTCTAGTTACTGCACATACTAGTACCTCATATGTCTAGTTACTGTACCTACTACTACCTCATATGTCTAGTTACTGTACTTACTACTACATCATATGTCTAGTTACTGTACTTACTACTACATCATATGTCTAGTTACTGTACCTACTACTACCTCATATGTCTAGTTACTGTACCTACTACTACATCATATGTCTAGTTACTGTACTTACTACTACATCATATGTCTAGTTACTGTACTTACTACTACATCATATGTCTAGTTACTGCACCTACTACTACATCATATGTCTAGTTACTGCACCTACTACTACATCATATGTCTAGTTACTGTACTTACTACTACATCATATATCTAGTTACTGCACCTACTACTACATCATATGTCTAGTTACTGTACTTACTACTACATCATATATCTAGTTACTGCACCTACTACTACATCATATGTCTAGTTACTGCATCTACTACTACATCATATATCTAGTTACTAGCACTACTACTACATCATATGTCTAGTTACTGTACTTACTACTACATCATATATCTAGTTACTGCACTACTACTACATCATATGTCTAGTTACTGCATCTACTACTACAGTCATATGTCTAGTTACTGGCACCTACTACTACCTCATATGTCTAGTTACTGCCCTACTACTACATCATATGTCTAGTTACTGCATCTACTACTACCTCATATGTCTAGTTACTGCAACTACTACTACATCATATGTCTAGTTACTGTACCTACTACTACATCATATGTCTAGTTACTGAACCTACTACTACATCATATGTCTAGTTACTGTACCTACTACTACATCATATGTCTAGTTACTGCATCTACTACTACCTCATATGTCTAGAGTAGTTACTGTACTTACTACTACCTAATATGTCTAGTTACTGCAACTACTACTACATCATATATCTAGTTACTGCACCTACATACTACTCATATGTCTAGTTACTGCACTCTACTACTACCTCATATGTCTAGTTACTGCAACTACTACTACCTTCATATGTCTAGTTACTGCAACTACTACTACCATCATATGTCTAGTTACTGCACCTACTACTACCTCATATGTCTAGTTACTGCAACTACTACTACCTCATATGTCTAGTTACTGCACCTACTACTACATCATATGTCTAGTTACTGCATCTACTACTACCTCATATGTCTAGTTACTGCACCTACTACTACATCATATGTCTAGTTACTGCAACTACTACTACCTCATATGTCTAGTTACTGCAATTACTACTACCTCATATGTCTAGTTACTGCACCTACTACTACATCATATATCTAGTTACTGCACCTACTACTACATCATATGTCTAGTTACTGCATCTACTACTACCTCATATGTCTAGTTACTGCACCTACTACTACCTCATATGTCTAGTTACTGCAACTACTACTACATCATATGTCTAGTTACTGTACCTACTACTACCTCATATGTCTAGTTACTGTACCTACTACTACATCATATGTCTAGTTACTGTACTTACTACTACATCATATGTCTAGTTACTGTACCTACTACTACCTCATATGTCTAGTTACTGCAACTACTACTACATCATATGTCTAGTTACTGCATCTACTACTACTACCTCATATGTCTAGTTACTGCACCTACTACTACTACCTCATGTCTAGTTACTGCACTTACTACTACTACTACTACTACTACTACTACTACTACTACTACTACTACTACTACTACTACTACCATGTCTAGTTACTGTACCTACTACTACCTCATATGTCTAGTTACTGCAACTACTACTACATCATATGTCTAGTTACTGCATCTACTACTACTACCTCATATGTCTAGTTACTGCACCTACTACTACTACCTCATGTCTAGTTACTGCACTTACTACTACTACTACTACTACTACTACTACTACTACTACTACTACTACTACTACTACTACTACTACCTCATGTCTAGTTACTGCACCTACTATTATTACCTCATGTCTAGTTACTGCACCTACTACTATACCTCATGTCTAGTTACTGCATCCACTACTACTACTACTACTACTATTATTACTACTACTACTATTATTACTGCTACTACTGCTGCTGCTGCTGCTGCTGCTACTACTACTACTACTACTACTACTACTACTACTACTACTACTACTACTACTACTACTACTACTACTACTACTACTACTACTATAGTGTGTTTTTTTGGTTGTTGCCTCAATATAAAATTCAATATCTCAGTAACCTCTATTAGCCTCTGTTGGTCTCTGTTAGCGCCGAACGCTGGGCGGCGCTTACCAAACCCGACACCCCACATTGTGCCAACGGCTTCGGGCGGAAGAGCGCAATTGGGAGGGTACAAGCCTTACCCTGGTGCGAGGAAATACAAGCTAAAGACAAAATTGTCATGGCAGGGCAGACCAGGCCCTAAGCCTTGGTTGGCAGCTGGTCTAGGATCGAAGCTCCGACAGGCGGACAGTTAGAGCATTGCTTTGCTGATCCGGCAGCTTCTGCAGCTTGTCTTGTTCCAGATGTAGGGGTGTTACCTTTCCTCTGGAGTGAACTAGGCGGGCCGAGAGAGGGATCATGCTGCATGGGCAACACATGATCTCTATATTTTAGCCCAGGCTTTGTGCTATGGAGAGGCAATAACTCCATCCCTGGTCTTAACTGGTCTCGGAATCAAAGCGAGAGGCAACTGTTACGGGTAACAAGGAAAGACCAACGCGTAACACTCTGAGTGAGCTAAGGCAAGCTAGGAAGGATGTGCAAAAGGCTGCCAGGCAGTGTGCAAATGATTATTGGATCAAGTTATGTGAGTCCATTCAAATCGCAAGTGATAAGGGAGACATAAGAAGCATGTATGAAGGAATAAAGAAAGCTTGTGGTCCAGTGATCAAAAGAAGTGCACCATTGAAAACCTTGACTGGAGAAGTCATCACTGATAAGAAACAGCAGATGGACAGATGGGTAGAGCACTATTTGGAGCTTTATCCAAGTCAAGTGAGACCAAACTAGCGGATGATGCCCTCAACGCCATAGAGGCTCTACCAACTCTTGACCACCTGGACACACTTCCCACCATAACAGAAGTTAAGTGTGCTATAAATGAACTTGCATCTGGCAAGGCTCCAGGTAAGGATGGGATTCCAATAGAGGTTATCAGGAGTGGGCAAGACACACTCACTATACAGATCCACCAGCTAATAGAGCTATGCTGGCGTGAAGGGCAAGTCCCACAGGATTTCAAAGATTCAAGCATCATAACACTGTACAAGAACAAGGGCGATCGGAGCGACTGCAACAACTATAGGGGTATCTCACTTCTGTGTATTGTTGGAAAAGTATTTGCCAGAATTGTTCTGCGCAGACTTCAAGTCCTAGGAGATCAAGTCTACCCCGAATCACAGTGTGGCTTTCGACAGAACCGGTCTACCACTGATATGATATTCTCATTGCGACAAATGCAAGAAAAATGCCGTGAACAGAATCAACCACTGTTTATTGCCTTCATCGACCTCACAAAGGCATTTGATTTGGTCAGTCGTGAGGGTCTGTTCAAGGCACTAAAGAAGATTGGCTGCCCACCAACTCTTCTGTCCATTGTGGAATCGTTCCACACAGGCATGAAGGGTATAATCAAGTTTGATGGTGCAACTTCTGAAGAATTTGAAATCAAGAGTGGAGTTAAGCAAGGTTGTGTACTAGCTCCCACCCTCTTTGGAATATACTTTTCACTTCTACTGAAATATGCATTTCGTGATCAGGATGGTGGTATATACATTCACTCACGCTCAGATGGCGGCCTCTACAATGCTCAGAGATTGAAGGCTAAGACCAAAATTAGGAGGGTACTGATCAGAGAGTTGCTTTTTGCAGATGATGCTGCAGTTACGACCCACTCTGAGGTAGAATTGCAATGTCTACTATCTGCATTCTCCAATGCTTGTTCTGAATTTGGTTTAACAATTAGCAAAAAGAAGACACAGATTATGTCACAAGGTGCACATGAGGTACCATCAATCTTTATTGACGACGCCGAACTAGAGATAGTAGACCATTTTACATATCTAGGATCAGTGGTAAATAGCAAATTATCCCTAGATCAGGAAATCAACATCCGGATTGGTAAGGCAGCAACAACAATGAACAGGTTAAGAAAAAGAGTCTGGGAGAACAGGAAGCTTACTGCCAAAACAAAAGTCCTTGTCTATCAAGCCTGTGTCCTTAGTACTCTTCTCTATGGCAGTGAAACCTGGACAACTTACTCACACCAAGAGAACAATTTAAACAGCTTTCATATGCGGTGTCTGCGAAGAATTCTTGGTATTAAGTGGCAAGACAAAATCACAAATACTGAAGTATTGGAAAGATCAGGTTGTGTGACAGTTTATTCCATGCTCAGTCTTCGTAGACTTAGATGGATAGGACATCTTAGGAGGATGGATGATGGTAGAATACCAAAGGATATCTTTTTTGGTGAATTACAGATGGGTAAGAGATCTCAGGGTCGGCCTCTACTACGATACAAAGATGTGTGTAAGCGGGACATGATTGATACAGGCATTGATAATGCACATTGGGAGCAAGTCGCCGCTGAACGTGTTGCATGGAGGGCAAATATCAGAAATGGAATAAAGTCAAAGGAGAAAATTATTGCAGAAAAGTCACACACCAAGCGTTTGAGACGTAAGATGGTGCATGATGGTGGAAATGACCACGTGTTCACATGCACCCACTGTGAACGGACATTTACAGCGCAAATTGGCCTTATCAGTCACACTCGCTACCGCCATAGTTAAAAGTTATTATGCCTTTTTAAAGCACAAACTATCGTCTGTCAAGACGGCAAGGTGCCAATGGAATGGAATCTCAGTAACCAACTGAGGGAAAATGATGAGATTTAGTATATAACCTTATCATTATGTCCACCCAACAAAAAAAGTTTTGTTCTGGAGATTTTACAGCAGATTTCAAAGTTAGTTTATATGCGGTATATTAATTACGATTTAGAGATTACGTCCATGATTTTAACAGTATTACAGCTTCACCAAGAGACGTCCCGGCAGATTTTGAAATTTTCACGTGATTTCCGTTTTGAAACAAACAGCGCGAAGATTCAGAGGTGTCTCCAAATGGGGGTTCTTTCATGAAACGTGATTATATAAATAAACTAGCTGACAAGGCCCGGCTTCTGGCGGGGATCTATCTATCTATCTATCTATCTATCTATCTGTCTATCTATCTGTCTGTCCGTCCGTCCGTCCGTCCGCTCGCCCGCCCGTCCGCCCGCCTGCCTGCTTATCAATCTATCTATCTATCTATCTATCTATCTATCTATCTATCTATCTATCTATCTATCTATCTATCTATCTGTCTGTCTGTCTGTCTGTCTGTCTGTCTGTCTGTCTGTCTGTCTGTCTGTCTGCCTGCCTGCCTGCCTGCCCGCCCGCTTGCCTACCTGCCTGCCTGCCAGCCTGCTTATCTATCTATCTATCTATCTATCTATCTATCTATCTATCTATCTATCTGCCTTCCTGCCTGCCTGCCGGCCGACCGACCGACCGACCGATATCTATCTATCTATCTGTCTGTCAGTCGGTCGGTCTGTCTGTCTCTGTCTGTCGGTCGGTCGGTCGGGCTGCCCGCCCCGCCCGCCCGCCCGCCTGCCTGCCCGCCCGCCCGCCTGCCTGCCTGCCTGCCTGCATGCTTATCTATCTATCTATCTATCTATCTATCTATCTATCTATCTATCTATCTATCTATCTGTCTATCTATCTATCTATCTGTCTATCTGTCTATCTATCTATCTGCCCGCCCGCCCGCCCGCCTGCCTGCCTGCTTATCTATCTATCTATCTATCTATCTATCTATCTATCTATCTATCTATCTATCTATCTATCTATCTATCTATCTATCTATCTATCTATCTATCTATCTATCTACCTGCCTGCCTGCCGGCCGGCCGACCGACTGACCCACCGACTCACCCACCCACCCACCCAGTCAGCCAGCCAGCCATCCACCCACCTACCTTTCTGCCTACCTACCTACCTACCTACCTACCTTTCTGTCTGTCCTGTCTGTCTGTCTGTCTGTCTGTCTGTCTGCGCTATTAAATATTGATAAAAGTTACTGGAAAAAACGTCAGGACCATGTGTTGAAAGAGGAAGAGGACTATTGGAGAAAGGATGGATTGACTTTTATGCAACCGAGAGCAATCATCAACCTATTGAAATCGTCCGACACAGATTAAGGTATGAGCAGATCGCAGACCTTAATCTACGTACACACTTACTGGGATATTTTGCTCCAACTATTCAGACGAATTGCAGGCCCTAAACATTACAGCATCAGCATCAGCTGAAGAAACAAGAAGGAAATGAAAAATAAG
Source organism: Cepaea nemoralis (assembly GCA_014155875.1). NCBI lineage: Eukaryota > Metazoa > Mollusca > Gastropoda > Stylommatophora > Helicidae > Cepaea > Cepaea nemoralis. The sequence goes on along the minus strand of JACEFZ010028364.1, from coordinate 196,419 downwards.
GTAAGAAATATATTCCTTCTACTTTCCTGTTAATTTACAAATTATTTACCCCGTGCCTCTGTAAATTCTCTGTCTTTACTAATATTACACATTGCACCCCTCTCGGGATTCTCCGTGGTGAAGTGGTCAAGCCGTCTGACTCGGGCTCCGAAGGTTGTATGTTCGAAGGTTCGTATGGTCGCTGGAGCTACGGAGTTCGTGCTTTGTGCGACACTTTCTGTGCTGCGGAAATAAACTGAGCCATATGGGATAAACACCCGGTGCAATGCAGCTGACCCTGTCGATTTTAAGCGAATTCTTTCATTGCACCCACTCTCATACGAATCCAGATACGCCTTTGTGTGTCAACAGAATTGACATGTCTCACATTACCGTAAAAATAACTTCGTTAGCGAGAAATCACTAGTTGTTCAGCAAAAGATCAAAGGAATGTCGCCGCTTTCAATGATTTAAGTTGTTTTTGGACCTATGAAAGACATATTCCTTGGGTGGGGGTAAATATAAGATGGCTGGAAAAATTTCATAATGATGCAACAGACAGTTTTCAAAATAATTGATCGTGAATGACGGCATTCGTTTGTGGACATACTATACTACTACTACTACTACTACTACTACTACTACCTCATATGTCTAGTTACTGCACCTACTACTACCTCATATGTCTAGTTACTGCATCTTCTACTACTACATCATATGCCTAGTTACTGCAACTACTACTACATCATATGTCTAGTTACTGCATCTACTACTACCACCTCATATGTCTAGTTACTGCATCTTCTACTACTACTACTAGTACTAGTACTACTACTACTACTACTACTACTACTACTACTACTACTACTACTACTACTACTACTACTACTACTACTACTACTACTACTACTACCACCACCTCATATGTCTAGTTACTGCATCTACTACTATCTCATGTCTAGTTACTGCATCTACGAGTACCGCATGTGTATTACATGATCTTCTACCTCATATGTCTAGTTATTGCAATGACAACTACCTCATCCCAGGGTTGCCAGATTGGCTTTTTAAATGCCAAATCTGATAAATCTGGCCTTTTAAAAACAGGTTTGGTGTCAAAATATCAGTTTGGCGTTTTGCTTTTTTCTTGGCTTTTAAAAAATTTGTAATGGCATAATAATAATTAGCTATAAATGCCTCTTTTTTGAATTGGTCAAGTTAATTTTTATCTTGTTTTAACACTTTTTAGCTAAAACAAATGCAAAACAATAAGCTTAGCTTATACTGCTTTTGGTTCATTCTCGAGAACGAACGTAACAACTAACAAGTATTAAACACGTATGGTTTTCGTACTGTTTGTACTGTTCTAGGTGCACTCATGCACTGCACGGCCACCTTACTGTTCAGTTTTCAAATTCATTATACCTTCATGGCAAGTATTTCTTATTATTGAGCCCATTATCATGCCAAAGTGGAAACCATCTTATGATACTAATCGGAAATATAATGATCAATGGGAAAAGACATTTGTGTGGCTCAAGAAATCCACTGATGGTTCTGAATCGGCATATTGCAAATTGTGCCGGTGTAATATTGTTCCAAGACTTTCAAATCTCGCAAATCATGAAACAACAGAAAAACACAACGGAGCGTGCCATATTCTTCACAAAAACACTTTCAGTGGTGAAAACAAGTAAGAAAATTGATGATAAAGTCAAATTAGCAGAGTTGCAAATTGCTGTTAGCATGGCCTGCCATAGTGCCATATGCACCATCAATCATTCCGGTGAAATAATGGTAGCCCATGGATGTGGCAGCACTCTTGGTCAGATAAAATTGCACCGAACGAAGTGTATATCACTAATAAGAAATGTTATTTCACCATCTTTAAAATCTGAACTAATTCTAGATCTGCAAAACAAGAAGTATACACTCATCATTGATGAGTCCACTGATGTCTCGACCCAAAAATATGTGTGCATTTTAGTTAGATACCTCAGCGACAAAAGAAATGAAATTACTACTAGTTTTCTAGGTTTGATTCCAGTTCAGGAGGCTACAGGAGAGAATATATCTAATTTGATTAACAATGAAATTGAAAAATGTAATCAAACGTAAAAAAATTGCATTGGTTTTGCATCAGATGGTGCTTCCGATATGGTTAGATGCATCAATTCAGTTTGGTCCAGAATGGCAGATGTATCTCCTTCATGCGTTAAGTATAAGTGTGTTTGCCATTCATTAGCATTGTGCATCAAATATGCAGTGTCAAAACTACCTTTAAACATTGGGTTTTTGCTGACAGAAATGCTAAATTGGTTTATACATAGCAATCTAAGACGAGAAGCATTTAAAAATTTATTCAAAATTATGAACTCATCAACAGAATTTCAGCAAGCTAGAACTGCACCACTTCCTTTTGAAAATGTCTTCTACTCGCTGGCTTGTCCGGGGAAAAGTAATGTTCAACACTCTAATGAATTGGGAAGAACTCAAGGCTTATTTCATTTCTGCTGAATTAGCAAATTATGACACTAAATTTAAGTCACGACTTATAAAGGAAATACTTCTTGATCAAAGAAACTACCTTTATTTTCATTTTGCTACCCCTATTGTGCAGGAATTTGAAAGGTCAAATAGCCTTTTTCAGAAAAGTAAGGCAGATCCTCACGAATTACATGAACTATTTTTGCATTATAAGAGTCTTAATAGTAGGATTTATGATACCAATAATAAGAAAAAAGATGTTTCTAATGTTGATTTTGGCATCAAATTCCTGTCACAGTGTGATAACTACATTCAGAAAAGTTCTGATACGAAAATTAATTGCCAACAAGAGGTCTTAGATCTCAAAGAAAGATTCTTATCCATGCTAGAAGAAGCACTTGATCAAGTTAGAAAGCGGCTTCCTTCAGCAAGAAATATATTTAAAAATCTAACCAATTTTAGCCCTGGAATAATCTTAAACCAGGCTTCTAGACCACTATTTTCAAAATTGCCCTTTTTGAATTTGGCTGAAGAAAACCACCACACTATTATTGAAGAACAATACCGAAAATTGCCTTTTATAGATTGGAAGGAAGAAGAACAATTTAAAGAAAATGGACTGCCAAAAATGCAGAGCAGTTCTGACAAGGAGTCATGAAACATCCCCAATTTAAAGAGCTTGCTTCTTTTGCTCTTACTTGCTTAATAACACCTATTAGCAATGCTGCAGTGGAGAGGATGTTCTCTCTTTTAACATGCATAAAAACCAAAGCAAGGAATAGACTTCAGCTGTCTCTCTTAGACGCAATTTTTAGAATTAGAGAACTATTATCTTCAAACAAGTGCTGTAAGGAATTTGTTCCTTCATCCAAAATGTTGAATGATTTCAAAGCTGAAATTTTATATTCGAAGGAATCCTGTACTGAATCTCTCAACAATGAAGAGGAATACTTATTTGAAGAAGAGGTTTTCATGTGATGTAAATATATCTTTAACAGACATTTTTATTGGGCAATGTCTGGCTTTTTTTCGACTTTTTAAATTTCATGACTTGGCTTTATTTGATCACAGTGATCTGGCAACCCTGCCTCATACCAGTGTATTATATTGTTTAATTATCACTTGTCCCCATCTGTGTAGCCCCATCATCTGTGTATCTCCATCATCTGTGTAGCCCCATCATCTGTGTATCTCCACCATCTGTGTAGCCCCATCTGTGTATCTCCATCATCTGTGTAGCCTCATCATCTGTGTATCTCCATCATCTGTGTATCTCCATCATCTGTGTAGCCCCATCATATGTGTGTCTCCATCATCTGTGTAGCACCATCTGTGTATCTCCATCATCTGTGTAGCACCATCATCTGTGTATCTCCATCATCTGTGTAGCCCCATCATATGTGTGTCTCCATCATCTATATAGCCCCATCATCTGCGTGTATCTCCATCTTCTGTGCCTGTAGCCTGTCTCCGTGTGTCATCTGCAGCAAATGGTGTTGAGTTTCCGGGTCTCTGAGCTACATGTGCTGCTGGGATTTGCTGGGAGAAACAAGAGTGGACGCAAACAAGAACTTACTCAGAGAGCTCTGGCCTTGGTCCAGAAAGGTTGCTCCTTGCCGGTGGAGATCAAAGTCAGGGAATTGTACAGGTGCGTGTGGGTCCGCTGTGGGCGCATGTTGGTGCACTGTGGGTGCATGTTGGTGCACTGTGGGTGCATGTTGGTGCACTGTGGGTGCATGTTAGTGCACTGGGTATGTGTGGGTGTGTGTTGGTGCATATGGGTCTTCTGTGGTTACGTGTTGGTGCACTGTGGGTGCATGTTGGTGCACTGGGTGCACGGTGGGTGCATGTGTATCTGACATGGGTGCATGTCAGTGCACTGTGGGTGCGTGTTAGTGCACTGGGTATGTGTAGGTGCATTGTGGATGTGTGTTGGTGCATATGGGTCTGCTGTGGTTACGTATTGGTGCACTGAGTGCGTGTTGGTGCACTGTGGGTGCATGTGTATCTGACATGGGTGTGTGTTGGTGCACTGTGGGTGCATGTTGGTGCACTGTGTGTGCGTGTTGGTTCACTGTGGGTGCATTGGTGTACTGTTGATGCATGTCGGTGCTTGTGGATCTGCAGTATGTGTGTGTTGGTGCACTGTGGGTGTGTGTTGGTGCACTGTGGGTGTGTGTTGGTGCACTGTGGGTGTGTGTTGGTGCATGAGTGTGTTTGGTGTTGAGCTGTCAACATATACAGATATGTTATATTATGGACTGAATGGTTCTTCTTCTTCTTCTTCTTCTTCGTTCATCCGGAGTTTTTTTCCGGATGTGATTGCGTTGTGCCTGTTTACAGCAGAGCTGCGTTCTTGCGCCGTTAGGCAGACACATCCGACTTCTGCGGGCATTTGTTGACCGGGTTAACCTTCCCGGGGGTTTCTTAGGGCGTTTGACTCTCACTGGTGTGGTGTTATCTCCCATCCTAGCTGGCCCATATAGAACAGCCAAAGACATCCTGGTCAGCCCTCAAGGGAAGGCAGGGGCAGACCATGGGCATTCCCCGCCATCCAAGGAGGCTTCCATAATTGCAGAGCCAACACACAGCGCTCTGGTACTGGGCTCACCCAAGGAATTGTCACGTCCTGCATATGGCTGCTTAGCCTCACTTCCGCACCGAATGGTTCAATATGCAGTAAGGATGATCTGTTGACTAACTATGTTGTTTGTCCATCAAGAATGATGATGACCATTCATTTCATCCAATGCGGTTGAAAGTATGGAGCCGTGAATTCTAAGATGGCTGATAAGGCCTATTTTGGCTCGAAATGTTCTGTGACAATGTGGGCAAAGAATGCTTGACGTTCCAGGAGGAGGATCTGCAGGTTTTTTTTTTTTTTTTTGTCCAGCTTTTTCTTCACAGCTCTTGCAGTCCTGGTTGCTTCACAAGTGACTGCACCCTTGCGCAATGATTTATGCCACAAATTTCGGTCTCTGGCTGCAGTCTCCCAAGTGTCAAGATGAATTCCAAAAGCTTTCAGTGAGATTCTCAGTGTCTTTAAAGCGTTTTCTCTGGCCGCCTTGGGAGGGTTTACCACAATGCAACTCGCCATAAAAAATTTGTTTAGGGAGCCTGTGATCTGGTATGCGTGTTAAGTGACCACCCCCGGCATATCTGATTCTTCATTAGTAGAGTATGGATACTGGGCATGGACGCTCTTTCTAGGACTTCAGTGTCTGGGATCTTGTCTTGCCATTTAATCTTCAATAGCTTCCTAAGGCAGACTGTGTGGAAGTGGTTTAATTTCCTAGCGTGTCGCTGATAAACAGTCCAGGTTTCACAAGCATATAGCAGTATGGATAATACAACTGCTTTGTAGACTTTCAGCTTTGTTTAAAGGTAATTCCATTTCTATCCCATACATTCTTGTACAGCCTGCCAAAGGCCGCGCTGGCCTTGGAGATTCTTGCATTTTTGCAAGATTAGAGAGAAATAGAAACAGTCAGCAAGATTAGAGAGTAATAGAAACAGTCAGATAAATTGAGAGAAATAGAAGTAGTGAGCAAGATTAGAGAGAAATAGAAACAGCAAGCAAGATTAGAGAGAAATAGAAACAGTCAGCAAGATTAGAGAGAAATAGAAACAGTCAGATTAGAGAGAAATAGAAACAGTCAGTTAGATTAGAGAGAAATAGAAACAGTCAGCAAGATTAGAGAGAAATAGAAACAGTCAGTTAGATTAGAGAGAAATAGAAACAGTCAGCAAGATTAGAGACAAATAGAAACAGCAATATCAGAGAGAAATAGAAACAGCAAGCAAGATTAGAGAGAAATAGAAACAGTCAGCAAGATTAGAGAGAAATAGAAACAGTCAGTTAGATTAGAGAGAAATAGAAACAGTCAGTTCGATTAGAGAGAAATAGAAACAGTCAGCAAGATTAGAGACAAATAGAAACAGTCAGCAAGATTAGAGAGAAATAGAAACAATCAGATTAGAGAGAAATAGAAACAACAAGATTAGAGAGATATAGAAACAGTCATTGTTAGATTAGAGAGAAATAGAAACAACAAGATTAGAGAGAAATAGAAACAACAAGATTAGAGAGAAATAGAAACAGTCAGCAAGATTAGAGAGAAATAGAAACAGTCAGCAAGATTAGAGAGTTGTGAGATTGTTCCTTTGGCATTCTACAGACAAATTTATCCTGTTGGAAAGCCTCAGAGTACATCACCACCACACAAGGACATTAATATGCCGCTGATGCAAAGACATCCAGGTAAGATGACGACACTGTTTCACAGACATCCAGGTAAGATGATGACACTGTTTCAGATACATCACAACTAATGTTTGTATAAATACAGCAAAAAAGAAGCCTTTTGCAAGATGGAAAACATACTGACCCATACAAAGATGTCATTTGCAATGAGAAAAAGAGCTTCATAGAACCTGTGCTTTTGTATGGATATCAAGCGTGGATAATGAGCTGAAAAACATCTGATGGCTATGGAAATGTGGTTTCTGAGGAAAATGCAAAGAATACCATGGACAGACAGAAAAACCAATGACCAAGTCCTACAAGAAACAAATTAAAATCATAAACTGATTAGAGAAATTAGACTTAGTAACCATTTTTTGGTCACCTTATGAGAAGAAATAAATTGGAGAACTTTGTGACAACTGACAAGATCGAGGGGAAGAGAACAAGGAGAAGGCATAGAAGTAAATATCTGGATGGCTTGGCCTTGTGGCATGGTCGAGACAAGAACACTGGGCTGATCTCCGACTCTGGTGATCGAGTGAGATGGCGAAACATGACTGCCCACGCTTATCGGCATGGAACATGATGATGATAAATACAGTATGTATATTATGCAACACATCACAAATGTTAATATAGATACAGTATATTATACAATACATCACAACTCTTTATATAGATACAGTATGTTATAGAAAACATCACAGCAATTTATATAGATACAGTATGTTATACATCCAAAACTGTTTCCTATAGCATCAGTATTTGGGTTATAACTAACACCATCACAACCTACTTATATATAGCTACCAGTATGTTATAGAAAACATCACAACTATTTATATAGATACAGTATGTTCTACATCACCAAACAGTATTTATATAGATTTACAGTATGTTATTACATCACAACTTATTTATATAGATACAGTATGTCTATACATCCACAACTATTTCATATAGATACAGTCATGTTATAACATCACAACTACCTTTATATAGATACCAGTATTGTTTATATAACCCAATCACAACTATTTATATCGCTACAGTATGTTATACATCACAACTAATTTATATAGATACAGTATGTAATACACCACATCACAAACTATTTACTATAGATCCAGTGTGTTATTACAACCCATCACATACTATTTATATACGATACAGTATGTTCTACAATACATCACAACTTGCATTTATATATATACAGCTTGTTATACAACACATCACAACTATTTATATTAGATACAGTAGGTTAACATCACCACATTTCATAGATCCAGTATGTATAAACCCATCACAACTATTATATAGATACAGTATGTTATACAACACATCACAACTATTTATATAGATACAGTATGTTATACATCACAACTATTTATATAGATACAGTATGTTATACATCACAACTATTTATATAGATACAGTATGTTATACATCACAACTATATAGATACAGTATGTTATACAACACATCACAACTATTTATATAGATACAGTATGTTATACATCACAACTATATAGATACAGTATGTTATACATCACAACTATATAGATACAGTATGTTATACATCACAACTATATAGATACAGTATGTTATACAACACATCACAACTATTTATATAGATACAGTATGTTATACATCACAACTATTTATATAGATACAGTATGTTATACATCACAACTATTTATATAGATACAGTATGTTATACAACACATCACAACTATTTATATAGATACAGTATGTTATACATCACAACTATTTATATAGATACAGTATGTTATACAACACATCACAACTATTTATATAGATACAGTATGTTATACATCACAACTATTTATATAGATACAGTATGTTATACAACCCATCACAACTATTTATATAGATACAGTATGTTATATAACACATCACAACTATTTATATATATACAGTATGTTATACAACACATCACAACTATTTATATAGATACAGTATGTTATACATCACAACTATTTATATAGATACAGTATGTTATACAACACATCACAACTATTTATATAGATACAGTATGTTATACAACACATCACAACTGTTTATATAGATACAGTATGTTATACAACACATCACAACTATTTATATATATACAGTATGTTATACATCACAACTATTTATATAGATACAGTATGTTATACAACACATCACAACTATTTATATATATACAGTATGTTATACAACACAACTATTTATATAGATACAGTATGTTATACAACACATCACAACTATTTACATAGATACAGTATGTTATACAACACATCACAACTATTTATATAGATACAGTATGTTATACATCACAACTATTTATATAGATACAGTATGTTATACAACACATCACAACCTATTTATATAGATACAGTATGTTATACAACACATCACAACTATTTATATAGATACAGTATGTTATACAACACATCACAACTATTTATATAGATACAGTATGTTATATAACACATCACAACTATTTATATATATACAGTATGTTATACAACACATCACAACTATTTATATAGATACAGTATGTTATACATCACAACTATTTATATAGATACAGTATGTTATACAACACATCACAACTATTTATATAGATACAGTATGTTATACAACACATCACAACTGTTTATATAGATACAGTATGTTATACAACAAATCACAATTATTTATATATATACAGTATGTTATACATCACAACTATTTATATAGATACAGTATGTTATACAACACATCACAACTATTTATATATATACAGTATGTTATACAACACAACTATTTATATAGATACAGTATGTTATACAACACATCACAACTATTTATATAGATACAGTATGTTATACAACACATCACAACTATTTATATAGATACAGTATGTTATACAACACATCACAACTATTTATATAGATACAGTATGTTATACAACTCATCACAACTATTTATATAGATACAGTATGTTATACAACACATCACAACTATTTATATAGATACAGTATGTTATAAATCACAACAATTTATATAGATACAGTATGTTATACAACACATCACAACTATTTATGTAGATACAGCATGTTATACAACACATCACAACTATTTATGTAGATACAGTATGTTATACAACACATCACAACTATTTATATAGATACAGTATGTTATACAATATGAGTACCACAATGTAATATACAAGTAAATGGGAATATTCTTCAACAAGTGAATCGGTTCAATTATCTCGGAACAGTCATAACATCTGATGGGAGATGCCTTGAAGAGATTAGAACAAGAATCGCCATGGCGAAAGTAGCCTTTAGCAAGATGAAAAACATTCTGACCAATAAAAAGATGTCAATTAAAACGAGAAAAAGAGTGTTGAGGGGATACATAGAGCCTATTCTTTTGTATGGATGTGAAACTTGGACAATGAGCAGTCAAGCTGAAAAACATCCGATGGCTACAGAAATGTGGTTTCTGAGGAAAATGCAAAGAGCACCATGGACAGATAGAAAAACCAATGACCAAGTACTACAGGAGACAAATGAACATCGTAAACTGATTAGAGAAATTAGACGAAGACAGTCAAAATATTTTGGACATGTTATGAGAAGAAATGGATTGGAGAACTTATTGACAACTGGCAAGATCGAGGGGAACATACCAAGAGGAAGACCGAGAGGAAAATACCTGGATGGCTTGGGCCACATGGCATGGATGAGACAGGAACACTGAGCTGATCCACGACTCTGGTGATCGAGTGAAATGGCGAGTCATGACCGCCCACGCTTTCCGGCATGGCACATGATTGATTGATTGATTGATGTTATACAACACATCACAACTGTTTATATAGATACAGTATGTTATACAACACATCACAACTATATAGATACAGTATGTTATACATCACAACTATTTATATAGATACAGTATGTTATACATCACAACTATTTATATAGATACATATATAGGTACCCTTCAGCTGTAATGTGTGTACACTGGTACCCTCCAGCTGTAATGTGTGTACACTTGTACCCTCCTGCTGTAATGTGTATAGACTTGTACCCCCTTGATGTAATGTGTATACACTGGTACCCTCCAGTTGTAATGTGTGTACACTTGTACCTGTACCTGTAATATATGCTTGCCAGGTGGCCTGGATTACTCCACGTTGAACATACGACCAGCTCTGCCCCAGGCAGGGCTTCCAGTCAACCCGGATGTGCGGCTGAAACACTTGCCTTTCTACGACCTGCTGGCTGAGATTATGAAACCCTGCAGCCTGAGTAAGTTTACTTCATCATCTACACGACCTCAGTTCGTTTACTTCATCATCTACATGGCCTGAGTAAGATTACTTTATCAACCACATGGTCTGAGTAAGATTACTTCATCATCTACATGGCCTGAGTAAGATACTTTATCAACCACATGTCTGAGTAAGATTACTTCATCATCTACATGCCTGAGTAAGATACTTATCAACCAAAATGGTCTGAGTAAGATTATTCATCATCTACATGGCCTGAGTAAGATTACTTCATCTTCTACTGGCCTGAGTAAGAATACTTTAATCACCACATGGTCTGAGTAAGATTATTTCATCATCTACAGGTCCTGAGTAAGTTTATTTTCATCTTTAAAACATGGCCTGAGTAAATACTTATCACCACATGGTCTGAGTAAGATTACTTCATCATCTACATGGCCTGAGTAAGAATATTTTATCAACCACAGGTCTGAGTAAGATTACTTCATCATCTACAGGCTGAGTAAGATTATTTCATCTACACCGCCTGAGTAAGTTTAATTCATCATAATTTTACTTCATCTACACATCCTGAGTAAGTTTTAATTCATCATAAGTTTACTTCATCATCTACTGGACCTGAGTAAGTGTAATTCATCACAAGTTTACTTCATAATCTACACGGCCTGAGTAAGTTTAATTCATCATACATTTACTTCATCATCTAAACGGCCTGAGTAAGTTTAATTAATCATAAGTTTACTTCATAATCTACACGGCCTGAGTAAGTTTAATTCATCATACATTTACTTCATCATCTACATGGCCTGAGTAAGTTTAATTCATCATACATTTACTTCATCATCTACACGGCCTGAGTAAGTTTAATTAATCATAAGTTTACTTCATAATCTACACGGCCTGAGTAAGTTTAATTCATCATACATTTACTTCATCATCTACATGGCCTGAGTAAGTTTACTTCATCATCTACACGACCTCAGTTCGTTTACTTCATCATCTACATGGCCTGAGTAAGAATACTTTATCAACCACATTGTCTGAGTAAGATTCTTCATCATCAAATGGCCTGAGTAAGAATACTTTATCAACCACATGGTTGAGAAAGATTACTTCATCATCTACATGGCCTGAGTAAGAATACTTTATCAACCATGGTCGGGTAAATTACTTCATCATCTACATGGCCTGAGTAAGATTACTTCATCATCTACATGGCCTGAGTAAGAATACTTTATCAACCACATGGTCTGAGTAAGATTACTTCATCATCTACATGGTCTGAGTAAGATTACTTCATCATCTACATGGCCTGAGTAAGAATACTTTATCAACCACATGGTCTGAGTAAGATTACTTCATCATCTACATGGCCTGAGTAAGAATACTTTATCAACCACATGGTCTGAGTAAGATTACTTCATCATCTACATGGCCTGAGTAAGATTACTTCATCTACACCGCCTGAGTAAGTTTAATTCATCATAAGTTTACTTCATCTACACATCCTGAGTAAGTTTTAATTCATCATAAGTTTACTTCATCATCTACTGGACCTGAGTAAGTGTAATTCATCACAAGTTTACTTCATAATCTACACGGCCTGAGTAAGTTTAATTCATCATACATTTACTTCATCATCTAAACGGCCTGAGTAAGTTTAATTAATCATAAGTTTACTTCATAATCAAAACACGGCCTGAGAAAGTTAATTCATCATACATTTCCCATCATCTACATGGGGGGGTAATTTAATTCATCATCTTTTACTTCATCATCAATAAAACGGCCTGAGAAATTTAATTAAAAAAGTTTATTTTCAAAATTAAAAGGCCTGAGTAATTTTTAATTCATCATACATTTACTTCATCATCTACATGGCCTGAGTAAGTTTAATTCATCATACATTTACTTCATCATCTACACGGCCTGAGTAAGTTTAATTCATCATACATTTACTTCATCATCTACATGGCCTGAGTAAGTTTAATTCATCATACATTTACTTCATCATCTACACGGCCTGAGTAAGTTTAATTCATCATACATTTACTTCATCATCTACACGGCCTTCATCATCTACACGGCCTGAGTAAGTTTAATTCATCATACATTTACTTCATCATCTACACGGCCTGAGTAAGTTTAATTCATCATACATTTACTTCATCACCTACATGGCCTGAGTAAGTGTAATTCACAGTTGTATTTATCATCTACACAGCCTGAGTAAGTTTAATTCATCATAAGTTTACTTCATTATCTACACAACCTGAGTAAGATTAATTCATCATAAGTTTACTTCATCATCTACTCGGCCTGATTATGTGTAATTCATCATACATTTACTTCATCATCTACACGGCCTGAGTAAGTTTAATTCATCACAAGTTTACTTCATCATCTACTCGGCCTGAGTATGTGTAATTCATCATACATTTACTTCATCATCTACACGGCCTGAGTAAGTTTAATTCATCACAAGTTTACTTCATCATCTACTCAGCCTGAGTAAGTGTAATTCACAGTTGTATTTATCATTTACACAGCCTGAGTAAATTTAACCCTTTACGGGGCAGACGCTTGTCCGTTTTTTAGCCCTGAACGGGCAAGATTTTTTCAGGTTCGGGAAAATTTCGGGTTGCATTAATAAAAGCATCACAAATAAGGTGTTAGTCAACCAATTTTAGTTAAATAAACAACATAATGAAGGGAAAAGCATGCAGAATATGTTACTCACGTGATTGTTGCCGGTAATCCATATATGAACACAAATATTTACGAAATACGGCATGTTGTTTGTGATTTTCCGTCACCTATACGGCAATTTACAAACACATTTTCAGAATCATAATCACTTTCTTTAAAGTCCGACTCACGACTGCTAATGCAAAGTAATGCTTTGCACTGATATCTAGCTCCGATTAATAATCAACTTCGTGCCCTTTAATGTCATTTAAATTGAACAGAGCGAAATCTCTGCTATCACTTGAAGAATCGCCAAAATCCATTTTGAAAAACAGCATAAAAATCCCGAAAACTATCAAAAAAAGTCCGTTCAAATTCATTGTAGCGCGTTTACAAATGGCGGCCACGTTGTCAAGCTATCGGCGAAAGGAAAGTAGCCGTCGGAAGTGAAAGTAGCCGTCGGAAGTGTTGGAAAGCCGAGAGATCGCGTTTTTACAATGCATAATAGTATCGGCCGGAATCGGCCGCTACGCTCGTTTTAAGCGATCGGCCGGTAATGGCCGCTACGCCCTGTAAAGGGTTAAAGTCCGACTCAGACTGCTAATGCAAAGTAACGCTTTTCACTGATATCTAGCTGCGATTAATAGTCAACTTCGTGCCCTTTATTGTCACTTAAATTGAACCTAGCGAAATCTCGGCTATCACTTGAAGAATCGCCGAAATCCATTTTGAAAAACTAAGCGTAAACATCCCAAAAACTTAAAAAAAAAGTCTGTAAAAGTCCGTTCAAATTCATAGTAGGCGCTTTACAAATAGCGGCCACGTTGTCAAGCTATTGGCGAAAGCGAAAGTAGCCGTCGGAAGTGTCGGAAAGCCGAGAGATCGCGTTTTTATAATGCATCATAGTATCGGACGTAATCGGCCGATCTGGTCATTTAAGCGACCGGCCGCAAAAGGACGTTCTGTCCTGTAAAGGGTTAATTCATCATAAGTTTTCTTCATCATCTACTAGGCCTGAGTAAGTGAAATTCACATTTGTATTTATCATTTACACAGCCTGAGTAAGTTTAATTCATCATAAGTTTTCTTCATCATCTACTCGCCCTGAGTAAATGTAATTCATAGTTTTATTTGTCATCTTCACAGCCTGAGTAAGTTTAATTCATTATTAGTGGGATAGGAGAAAGAAGATGAAGAGAGAGAGAGAAGGAAAGAAGAGGGAGGGAAAGAATAAAAGAAGGAATATGAATATGGATAGAAATATATATTAAGATATGCTTAGGGGGGAGCCTTAGGGGTCGTCTCTCAACTTGAACCCTGCTCACAGCGCCCTAATTTTACAGTGCCCACAACAAGATCACTGAAAATTAATGCATAACAACATCAAAGAGAGATAAGTACTATAATATGCAACTGGATATCAGGAAAATGCTACAAATGATTGGTGGATGTGCGTAACCAGCTACTGTTCTTTCAGACTACTACCTACTAATGGCCTCAAGAAAAGAGCTAATCCTAAAGGAATTCCACCTGCCATCATTATCCTGTAGCAACAGTTCCATAGGTCCATATATCTCCATTTATTTACCCAGGGAGGCAGTCACTCCCAGTGCACCTTGTTCAAATACCAACAATTTACCCAGGTCGTCAAATTGACTACCTGAAACATAATACAAATAATATCCTAGATTATTGTCACTATGTGAGCGTCATACCAAAATAAACCTTAGTCTTTCCCCGCCTACGGAGCCCCAGCATCTATTGCTTCTCTCTCTATACCCGTATTATGTCTTATCATCATCCCCGTCATTGTGTATCCTCATTATCGTCATAGTCGCCATCATTACTGCATATATCATAGCCATTATCATCATCGTGTTTGCCATTGCTTTCTGAACTAGACTACACAACATCTAATAACTGATCTATCTAATCTTACACCAACTTACGTACAACTTGTTTGTCAACAGTTGATTCCTCATCAGCTAATTGCTCTTATGGGTTTCACTTGGCTTTTCTCAATCAATCGCTCATGGCGGGTCCTACCTGACTCTCCCCAGTCTTGTTTGACTATCAGTCTTCTGTGCGATCCCAACAAACGTGTCTCCTCTTGCTTAATTTAATCCTTTTCGACTTTTGCCATAAATTGCAACTTGAGAGCGATCCCTGTTGCCAGCAGTCCTTCATCTCAAGTGACCATTCCCTACCACTTTGTGACTCCACAAATCTGTGTTTCCTCTCCCCTTTGGCTTTTCTACCTTGGTTGATTATCATCCACAGATTCTCTAGTCATACTCCTTCTCCCTGTGATCCAGACGAACTTCGATATGTGCACCTGTTTGCCTTTGAACACTTCTTGTTTCCTCGGGCACTCTACATGGGGTTTTGAACAGCCACCATTTCAGAAGTCCCTCAACTCATTCCTTCAGGTCACCCAAGGGCTCCCTCAGTCCTGCTGCTCAACTCTCATCTCTCTCTCTCCTGCTCAACTCTCACTGGATTCCGCCATATATATCTCCTACCATTTCTGACGCTGCTTTGCATCCTACAGTCACGTGGGTGCCTTAACTTCCCCTCACGCCATGGAGATCCACCAATCGCTCGTCTAATCTGCATGTTTAATTCTGAATAACATCGCCACGTCTTAATCTAAGGTTAAAGTTCTGGTTTTCCCACTGTATTTTTTTGGGGGGGGGGGGGGATGTTTTTTCCTCGTAACTCGCAACATTTCATGTCTACCTTTTGTCTCTTAACAGTTTGGGACAATGCCTTCGTTAATTTCTGCGCCCTTTGACTGGAAAACCCCGACACCCTGGCTAACGTCCGCGATTGTTCGTTTAAACTTGCCTCCCAAGGTCAATGTTTTTTTTAACTTTCAAATTCTAACAATCTACCGGTCTGTATCCTGACAGTTTGGGAAAGCTATTTTCCCCACCGTCACACTAGTTTACTTCGTCATCTACACAACCTGAGGAATTTAATTCACTATAAGTTCACTTCATCATCTACATGGCCTGATTAAGTTTAATTCATCATAATTTTGCTTCATCATCTACTCAGCCTGAGGAAGTTTAATTCATCATATGTTTACTTCATCATCTACTTAGCCTGAGGAAGTTTAATTCACTAATTTGTTTAAAATCACAGCCACACACACATGTACGACTCACATACACACATGTACCACTCACTCACACACATACTACGAACAGGCACACACAGCCCCCCCCCCCCCCCCCCCACACACACACACACACACATTGCCTGCACGCTTAGTGCTTCTGTGTATGCTGTTTAAGAAAGAATGTTTTGTTTTAATAAAAGTCGCTTAAAAGTCGACTTCATTGCACCGGGTTTTATCCCATATGGCTCGGTCTCTTTCCGCAGCGTGGAAAGCGTCCACAAAGCACGAACTCCGTAGCTCTAGCGATGACCCACAGGAGTCTCCAAAAAATTTAACCCGTGAACCGAAGAACGTGGCCCGGAATTGAACCTACAACCATCGGAGCCTGAGTTAAATGACTTGACCACTTCGCCACGAAGACTCCCCTTTTGTTTTAATGTTGATTGGAAAAAAAAAAGTCATGTTTGTGCAAGAGATGTGTGCTGTGTGAAATAGTGGTGTTTGCTAGTTTTAATCTTTTGACACTCTGATACAGTAATGTTGATTGAAACAGAAGTCATGTTTGTGCAAGAGATGTGTGCAGTGTGAAATAGTGGTGCTTGGTAGTTGTGAATAGTGGTGCTTGCTAGTTGTAATCTGCTGACACTCTGATACAGTACCCAAAAATAATGGACGGATGCAGGAGACGCTGTTTGTGTTCCATCTGACGCCCCAACAGGCTCAGGACATCACCATGTCAAGGTCAGTTGATTGCAATCTTGTGTCAGTTTTGAGTTCAGTCTCAAGCTTGTCATCACCCGCCATTTTGCATCTGTTGTGTGGGCTATTTGTTGCTGCCTGCTTGTTGAGTTAGACACAATGTTGTTATCTTCTGTGTTTTCTGTATTGATTGTTACAGTTGAACATTGAGAATAGATTGATTGTTATAGTTAAACACTGAGAATGTATGGATTGTTATAGTTAAACATTGAGAATATATTGATTGTTATAGTTGAACATTGAGAATATATTGATTGTTATAGTTGAACATTGAGAATGTATTGATTGTTATAGTTGAACGTTGAGAATATATTGATTGTTATAGTTGAACATTGAGAATATATTGATTGTTACAGTTAAACATTGAGAATATATTGATTGTTACAGTTGAACATTGAGAATATATTGATTGTCATAGTTGAACATTGAGAATATATTGATTGTTATAGTTGAACATTGAGAATGTATTGAATGTTATAGTTGAACATTGAGAATATATTGATTGTTTCAGTTGAACATTGAGAATATATTGATTGTTATAATTAAACACTGAGAATATATTGATTGTTACAGTTGAACATTGAGAATATATTGATTTTTATAGTTGAACATTGAGAATATATTGATTGTTACAGTTGAACATTGAGAATATATTGATTGTTATAGTTGAACATTGAGGATATATTGATTGTTATAGTTGAACATTGAGAATATATTGATTGTATAGTTGAACATTGAGAATATATTGATGTTATAGTTGAACATTGAGAATATATTGATTGTTATAGTTGAACATTGAGAATATATTGATTGTTATAGTTGAACATTGAGAATATATTGATTGTTATAGTTGAACATTGAGAATATATTGATTGTTATAGTTGAACATTGAGAATAGATTGATTGTTATAGTTGAACATTGAGAATATATTGATTGTTATAGTTGAACATTGAGAATGTATTGATTGTTACAGTTAAACATTGAGAATATATTGATTTCTACAGTTGAAAATATAATGTCGCCTAGGCTTATGGTGATGATGTTAGGTGACTTCCCACACTATAGTGTGTTTACTTTTGTCTGCCCCAATATAAAATTCCATGTCTCAGTAACCAACTGAAGGAAAATGATGAGATTTAGCATATAACCTTATCATTATGTCCACCCAACAAAAAAAATTTTGTTCTGGGGATTTTACAGCAGCTTTCAAAGTTTGTTTATATGCGGTATATAATTTACAGGTCAGAGATGAAGTTCATAATTTTAAATGTATTACAGCGTAGCCAGACAATCAGCGTTCAATGTTGAATATTTTATGTCTTTCACGGGATTGGTCTTATGCCAAGAACCCCGCGTTTTTTTTAACCCTTTACAGGGCAGACGCTTGTCTATTTTTTAGCCCTGAACGGGCAAGATTTTTTCAGGTTCGGTAAAATTTCGGGTCGCGTTAGTAAAAACATCACAAATAAGGTGTTAGTCAACCGATTTTAGTTGAATAAACAACACAATAAAGGGAAAAGCATGCAGAATATGTTACTCACGTGATTGTTGTCGTTAATCCATATATGAACACAAATATTTACAAAATACAGCAAGTTGTTTGTGATTTTCCGTCATCTATACGGCAATTTACAAACACATTTTCAGAATCATAATCACTTTCTTTAAAGTCCGACTCAGACTGCTAATGCAAAGTAACGCTTTGCACTGATATCTAGCTCCGATTAATAGTCAACTTCGTGCCCTTTAATGTCACTTAAATTGAACCTAGCGAAATCTCGGCGATCACTTGAAGAATCGCCGAAATCCGTTTTGAAAAACTGCGTAAAAATCCCGAAAACTATCAAAAAAAGTCCGTAAAAGTCCGTTCAAATTCATAGTAGGCGCTTTACAAATGGCGGCCACGTTGTCAAGCTATCGGCGAAAGTGAAAGTAGCCATCAGAAGTGTCGGAAAGCCGAGAGATCGTGTTTTTACAATGCATAATAGTATCAGGCGTTTTGGGACGTTTCGCCCGTTTACGTTATCGGACGTAAACGGCCATTCCACCCTGTAAAGGGTTAAACTGGGACTGTTCAGAGGTGTCTCAAAATGTGGGTTATTTCATGAAACCTGATTAATATGTTTAAAAAAAAAAAATCTTACCACTTATCGCTAACATTGAAATGTGTGAATATTTTTCAATGGGATTGAATGCGAAATTGTGTATACACTTCAAAGCATCGCTATGAAGTTGTACACATATTTTTGTCAAGAAACTGATCGCAGGAAACCGTTTTATACTATTACAAATTCCGAAAAAAGAACAGTGCATGCATTGGGTTTGAGTAAATGGTCATTTCGTCGATGGGTGCAAGAATCTGGAATTAAACCACCACGCAATAATCAAATGGTAGGTAGAAAGGTTATTGTAGACAGCTTTGACAAAGATGTCATAAGGCGAGCTATTATAAAAATGCTTTAAAAAGTCGCTTAAAAGTCGGCTTGGTCGACTTCATTGCACCGGGTTCTATCCCATATGGATGGGTCTCTTTCCGCAGCGCGGAAAGCATCGCACAAAGCACTAAATCCGCAGTTCTAGCGACAACCCACAGAAGTCTCAAAAAAAAATTTAACTCATGAACCGAAGGATGTGGCCCGGAATCGAACCCACAACCTTTGGAGCCAGAGTGAAAAGGCTTGACCACTTCGCTATGGAGACTCCTAAAATTATAAAAAAAATTTGGATTTTATATCCAGGATTATCCAGCATTATAAAAATGCTGGATGCCAAAGAAACAGTGACTGTAAGAAAACTTAGGGTTTGGTTGAGAAAGAACAATAACATAGAGCTATCCAAAACAACTTTGGGGAAAATTATAAGGACATTATCTTCCTTTTTTTTAAGAATTGTTGTCCCTTGTAAAACAGACTGCCAAAAAGCAAGAACTATCAAATCGACAATTTGATAGAAGAGCATCGTCATGGGCGCTTGAGACTTCCGCAGTACCATTCTCATTTTAACCCTATAGAACTTGTGTGGGCTAAAATTAAAGGACAGGTGGCAGCCTGACAATACTATATTCAAATTGTCTGACGTCAAGATACTAATCCAGTCCGCGCTATTAAATATTGATAAAAGTTACTGGAAAAATGTGAGGACCATGTGTTGAAAGAGGAAGAGGATTATTGGAGAAAGGATGGATTGAATTTTATGCAACCGAGAGCAGTCATCAACCTACTGGAATCGCCCGACACAGATTAAGGTCTGAGCAGATCGCAGACCTTAATCCACATGCACACCAACTGGGATATTTTGCTACAAATATTCAGAAGAATTGCAGGCCCTAAACATTACAGCATCGGCATAAACAATACAACTTGTTAATGGCAACAGTTTGTATTCCACAGTGATGAATTTTCAATTCCGTGAGCCCTCAACGGTGACATACAACTGACATTGACAAAACAAAAAGCTCTAGACCAGTAGTTCCCAAGCTTTTCAAGCAGAGGGCCATATCTACTATTTTCGGTAGATAAGCGGGCCACAACGTTATAACATTATAAAAGTCGTGCAATATCATTCTTACCTTTCTTAACTTTCGTCAACAAAATTCTAAAACTTTAAAGGCAGTCGGCGTCTTCATAACGTTTCATTGCGAACTGAACAGGCGCATTCGATAATATCTAAGCATAACAACCACGAGCAGAGTAAATTATCACTAGCTGACGGGGCGCTCTGAGTGTAGTTTTGAAATTATTAAAATATATTAAATAACGAGGCCTCGCGTGCCACTTTCTGACAGCTGGCGGGCCACAAGTGGGCCGTGGTTTGGGAACCACTGCTCTAGACACATCGAATACCAACCGAAGAGTAATATTGTGGTGGGAACTGACATATTGTGGCATAACAAGAAACGTGAGAAGAAACACGTTCTCAAATGAGGGGACAACACACGAACATACAAATCATTCTATAAACTTTAATGAAAAGAGGACCAATATCTTGACCGTTAAGAAGGAAGCCCACTACAGAGACATTCACAGCTATATTCGTCGTGCAAAACATGTAATCATGTTCCGTCTCAGCAGAGCAGACAATGCACCCACTCCCATACGAATCTGGATACACCTTGTGTTTGTCATCCGATCTGGCGAGGGCATTGGCATTACTGTAAAACGTTAGCGAGAAATCAGTATTTTTTTCATCAAAACATCAAAGAAATGTCGCCGATTTTCATGATTTAAGTTGCTTTTGGACCTATCAAAGACATATTCCTTGGGTGGGGGTAAATAGTTTAGTTTAGTCGTTGGATCAACATCACGGCACACAGTTTAACCCATAAGTGCTCCATTTTCCTCCTAACTCAAACCTGAGTCTGGAGAAACTCAGCTCAATGCACGAACTCCGTTGCATCGGCGAGGATCCTGAAATACTTTGGGTAGATTTTTAACTCGAAATTTTGACCGGGCAGCGCCGTTAGGCTACTCTTTTTCAATTTCCAACTGCCAAGGGATTTTTTACGTGCACAACAATACACACGGGCGTCCGATCTCACTATCCAGAGACCAGGGGAAATTTTATTACTGGAAGTCCAGGTGGATTTTTTAAATAAATCCCGGTCCTCACCGGGGCCTGAACCCGGGACCTCCAGCACTCGAGGCGGACACCATACCTCGAGACCATTCAGCCCCCTAATAAAATATAAGATGGCAGGGGTAAATATAAGATGGCAGGAAAAATTTCATGATGCAACAGACAGTTTTCAAAATAATTGATCGTGAATGACGGCATTCATTTCTGGACATACTATAGTTAGCTAGGCTTATGATGTTGATGTGAGGTGACTGCCCACACTTCTTAGCTAGGCTCATGATGATGTGAGGTGACTGCCCACACTTGTTAGCTAGGCTCATGATGATGTGAGGTGACTGCCCACACTTGTTGACTAGGCTCATGATGATGTGAGGTGACTGCCCACACTTATTAGCTAGGCTCATGATGATGTGAGGTGACTGCCCACACTTGTTAGCTAGGCTCATGATGATGTGAGGTGACTGCCAACACTTGTTAGGTAGGCTCATGATGATGTGAGGTGACTGCCCACACTTGTTAGCTAGGCTCATGATAATGTAAGGTGACTGCCTACACTAGTTAGCTAAGCTCATGATGATGTGAGGTTGATGAAGTGTATGTTGTGACTGTGTTCAGTGACCGGCACTGATGTGACTTCTTGCAGAGACTTCCGACCCGGAGCCAAGTGTGAGTACACAGTGCAGGTCCAGCTCAGGTTTTGTCTGCTGGAGCCGTCTTGTGAGCAGGCAGATGTCTTCCCTTCTCAGATCCAGGTCCGGGTCAACAACAAGCTGGCCACTCTACCGGTCAGTCCTCTCGCCATCATTGTCATGGCTGTCATCATCATCATCATCATCATCATCATTGTCATGGCTGTCATCATCATCATCATCATCATCATCATTGTCATGGCTGTCATCATCATCATCATCATCATCATTGTCATGGCTGTCATCATCATCATCATCATCATCATTGTCATGGCTGTCATCATGGCATCTTTACCTGTTACTTAATCTCTTCATCATGATGATGTTATCTTTACACTCTGGTTACCCAGTCATTTCATCAGTCACCTTCATCATGATGATGTTATCTTTACACTCTGGTTACCCAGTCATTTCATCAGTCACCTTCATCATGATGATGTTATCTTTACACTCTGGTTACCCAGTCATTTCATCAGTCACCTTCATCATCATGATGTTATCTTTACACTCTGGTTACCCAGTCATTTCATCAGTCACCTTCATCATCATGATGTTATCTTTACACTCTGGTTACCCAGTCATTTCATCAGTCACCTTCATCATGATGATGTTATTTTTAAACTCTGGTTACCCAGTTATTTCATCAGCCACCTTTATTATCATGATGTTATCTCTACACTCTGGTTACCTAGAGTCTTCGTGGCGAAGTGGTCAAGCCATTTGACTCGGGCTCCGACGGTTGTGGGTTCGATTCCGGGCTGCGTCCTTTGGTTCACGAGTTAAACTTTTCGGAGACTCCTGTGGGTCATAGCTAGAGCTACGGAGTTCGTGCTTTGTGTGACACTTTCTCCGCTGTGGAAAGAGACTGAGCCATATGAGATAAAACCCGGTGCAATGAAGTCGACCCTGGCAACTTTTAAGCGACCTTTTTACCCAGTTATTTCATCAGTCACCTTCATCATCATGATGTTATCTCTACACTGTTTACCCAGTCATTTCATCAGTCACCTTCATCATGATCTTATATTTACACTCTGGTTACCCAGTCATTTCATCAGTCACCTTCATCATCATGATGTTATCTCTACACTGGTTACCCAGTCATTTCATCAGTCACCTTCATCATCATGATGTTATCTTTACACTCTGGTTACCCAGTTATTTAATCAGTCACCTTCATCGTGATATCTTTACACTTTGGTTACCCAGTTATTTTATGTCACCTTCATCATCATGATGTTATCTTTACACTCTGGTTACCCAGTCATTTCATCAGTCACCTTCATCGTGACCTCTGGATCTGTGTCTACACAGATGGGTCAGCTGTTTTAAATGGAGGAGCGTGAGTGTACATACAATACCCAAATAATACTAGGGATACGGCCAGAATACCAACAGGAAAGTACTGCCATAATTATGATGCTGAAATTGAGACAATCAAAATAGCAACAAGAAGTTACTAAATACCAGCCATGGTCCACAACCTGTGGTGCTATTGACATGCAAAATCAGTACTCGAGGCGCTCCTGTCTGGGAAATTGCTATTATTAAGGACACTACTTTCTGAGCTTGGCAGTCAGCATAAGGTCACCATACAGTGAATACCATCCCACTGTGGAATACCTGGAAATGACAGAGCTGATCGATTGGCTATGGAAGGAGCAAAAGAAGAACAGCCTGATGTGCCCGTTACATACCACCAAAAGAAAAGAATGATCAAATCAGTCAGAAAGTCACCAAAACCTGCTCAAGATGACTACCACATTATGGACAGACCAGAACAAGTCATTATTCTGCGCCTCAGAGCAGGACACAATAGATTACGTAACCACATGTATACAAAATTCAAGATTGGTGAAACAGCCATGTGCACATGTGGATTGGCGCCGCAGACAGCAGAGTACATACTCCAAGACTGCTCAAATTACAACATATCTAGGCAAACCTTCTGGCCTAGAGAGACGACATGGAAGATAAACTCTATGGACCACTGAGTGAACTAAAAAAGATATTTAAATTCATACAAGAGACAACACTGCAGTTATAGACATATTTCAATCGAATGAAAGAAGAAGAAATTGTCCGTATGACATCACAGTTTTCATCTACAGTAATTTTGATATGCCATGAACATTTTCAGAATGTTATTCTGATCACACTTTCAGTGTTTCACAGTAGTTTTGTATGTCATTGATATATATGGTAAAATACAGTACTTTCAGTGTGTCATTGATATTTATGTTCAGATACAGTACTTTCAGTGTTTCATTGATATACATGTTCAGATACAGTATATTGGGTATCCGATTTGGTGTCAAACCAAGAGGTAAACTAGGGTATGCCTACCCAGCATGTGAAGACAGAATTCGGCAGACTGCGTGGAAGAACTCATTCCTGATTCAACGGGCAAGACGGCGTTTACCTGCAAAGCGTTGTGGAACGTAATGAGCACGGCAAGGCACGTAGAGCGCCCTGGTCATCCACTGCACCTGTATTCGTCTCCAGTCGTCTCGACTTGTCGTGCCACTGGACTCAGATGGACTCAGGCGAGAGAGTGAGGTCGACGAATTGCGCAACTCTTCCTCACTTTAATCCAAGTCATCGCGCAAGTCATTCTTCATCCAACGTCCAACACAGTACTTTCAGTGTGGCATTGATATATGTGTGTGTGCGTGCGTGTGTGTGTCGCACACTAATATATCTTCAGATACAGTACTTTCAGTGTGGCACTAATATATGTTCAGATACAGTATTTTCAGTGTGTCATTGATATATATATATATATATATATATATATATATATATATATATATATATATATATATATATATATATATATATTCAGATATAATAGTTTGTGTGTGTCATTGATATATATGTTCATATACAGTATTTTTGATATGTCATGAAAATTTTCAGAATGTTATTCCGACCAACAAACCGAATGTGGAGCCTAAGAGACCTGGTCGTCCTGTGGACATTACCAGTTTGTGCCGCTTGTCCCCAACAGTGTCAAACGCCATCACAGTCACATGGGCAGCAGATTTCACTCGGGTATGTTACGATCTCCCACATGATACTGTTAGTCTCCCACATGATACTGTTACAGTCTCCCACATGATACTGTTACAATCTCCCACATGATACTGTTACAGTCTCCCACATGATACTGTTATATTCTCTCACATGATACTGTTGCACTCTCCCACATGATACTGTTATATTTTGCCACATGATACTGTTACATTCTCCCACATGATACTGTTAGTTTCCCACATGATACTGTTACATTCTCCCACATTATACTGTTACATTCTCCCACATGATACTGTTACATTCTCCCACATGATACTGTTACATTCTCCCACATGATGCTGTTACATTCTCCCACATGATGCTGTTACATTCTCCCACATGATGCTGTTACATTCTCCCACATGATGCTGTTACATTCTCCCACATGATGCTGTTACATTCTCTCACATGATACTGTTAAATTTTCCCACATGATACTGTTACACTCTCCCACATGATACTGTTACACTCTCCCACAAGATACTGTTGCACGCATGTTCTTAAACATCTGGTGTGGTGATGCCGAATTAAGTGGTTCAACCCCTACACCGGACAGCTGGACTAAAATGTTGACCTACGTGGAAAGTCCGAATCAAAAGCTCGCTAAGCAGCCATGTGCAGGACGTGACGATTCCTTGGGTGAGCCCAGTACCAGAGCTCTGTGTGTTGGCTCTGCAATTATGGAAGCCTCCTTGGATGGCGGGGAATGCCCATGGTCTGCCCCTACCTTCCCTTGAGGGCTGACCAGGATGTCTTTGGCTGTTCTATATGGGCCAGCTAGGATGGGAGATAACACCACACCAGTGAGAGTCAAACGTCCTAAGAAACCCCTGGGAAGGTTAACCCGGTCAACAAATGCCTGCAGAAGTCGGATGTGTCGGTCTAACGGCGCAAGAATGCAGCTCTGCTGTAAACAGGCACAACGCAATCACATCCGGAAAAAAAACTCCGGATGAACGAAGAAGAAGAAGAAATGTTGACCTGTCGTCCTTGACTTGGGGACGTAAATTACAAGTACCTCTGAAGTTGGAGTGGGTTCGCCTGATGGCGAGGGGCACTGTTGATATGGAAAGTGAATCTGGTAGAGCAGCCGATTCCTCAGAAAGTACTGTCCCTGTTTTAGTGGGTCAGAACTTCTTTGCAGCTTCTTGTAGCAAGGACGCAACGTTATGTCCTTTCTCTGGGCAGTATGCAATTCCCCTGGTACAGGGTTGGTGCTTAGTGTGTCTGCCTCTTCTTTCTTCCCTTTGGATCCGGTGGCTACTGCTCCCAGATGGGCGGGTTGTTTGGGCAACCCCATAAACACGTATTTAGTACCAAGGGTCACGGGAAATAGGGGATCAGATAATACAGCAGCTGGGATGATGCCCGTGACGTATCTGGACTTAATCTCCACCATGGCGATTGGCAACGTCATGGCAACAGCACTCTTCATTGCAGGCTGTATCTCAATGGTCTCCCCTGTGAGTTCTGGGCGTACCAGGCTGGCATCAATCACGGCTTCCCCGTCCAAGCCAGTGTCATAGAGACAGGTAACCTGCTGGCTGTTGACTTCGATCAGTTCACAGGTGGCCTCTCTCTGTCCAGAGTTCCTTCGACGACCTCGACCTTGTCGGTGGCAACCGCCCTTGGAGCCACGAGGCAGGCCGCGAAGTGAGGGCTTTTCGTTTCGATTTGCAGTCTTTCGTGTTGTGAGAGGGCGACTTGCAGATCAAACACCACTTCTCCGACCACTGTTGTTTCTGTTGAGAGCTGAGTGGGCTCTGTCTCCCAACCTTCGTCTTCTCTGGACTCTCCTCGGAGGTCTTTACATAAGGTTCTACTTTCTTAGTTTCCGAGCTTTTGTATTTCTTTTGGCCATGTTTCTCCTGACCTTTGGTGGTTGGTGTACAGGTTTCTCCAGCCTCCCCATGGAGGATCTTTCAACGAATCTTTCCGCCAACTTATTCACGACATCAATCTGTTCTGCCCCTTGTTCTCCCAAGAATGTCTTGAGAGGTTCCAACATTTGCTTTCGCATCTGGTCGACTATCATCAGCTCTTCCAGGCTCTCATAGTCATGCGTGAACCCAGCCAAATCCATCCATTTTTGGAGATAGGATTTCATACGCATACTGTAGGCGGCGAATAACTCTCCCGGCTCTTGTTTCACTGAACGAAACTTCTTCTGATATGTATTTGACATAACCTCATAGTGTTTAAGTAAAGCTGTTTTGAACTCATTGTAGTTGTTCTCATGTCCTGGCGGCAGGCGGGAGTAAATCTCATAACCCGTTCCGCGTAATCCCTGGGATAATTTAAGATTCCATTTGTCTCTATCTAGACCCATAGCGACAGACATTGCCTCGAAGCGTTGTAAGTATTGGTCTATTCTTTCTTTGTCTTCATCATAGACAGCCAAAGGAAACTTCATGGCATGGTAACTATGTCTAGTCATGGTGGGTGAACCATGGGGAGAGGATCCTCCTACTGCCCCGTCAGTTTCTCCCTTAGATTATGCCCTGAGCTCAAGTTCCCGCATTCGGTACTCATGCTCTCTTTTCTGAGCTTCTTGTTCAGCCTCCAATTCCCTAGCAGCTTGCTCAGCTTCGAGTCTCTTAGCAGCTTGCTCAGCTTCGAGTCTCTTAGCAGCTTGCTCAGCTTTGAGTCTCTTAGCAGCTTGTTTAGCTTCAAGTCTTTTAGCAGCTTGCTCAGCCTCTATTCTTTTGGTCTCCAACTCCATCTTTTTTAGCTCCAACTCGGCCTTTCAATGTTCTCTTTCTGCTTGACGGAAATATCTCTTCACCTTCTGTATAAACTATGATAGTGCAGGACCCGACAAGCCCATTCCTTCACCCCTTGCCCTCAGTTCTGCCATATCTAGTTTGGGAGTGGTCATACTTAGAGAAGGTGAGTCAGCAGGTTGAGTGTAAAGTCCCCAAAGCAATATATAGATACTCAATATTTAGAACTAATCTATATATGACACCACACAGCACACCACAAAACAATCTCTCAATGACAAGAGTAGAATTAGGACCAAAGACCTATGTAGACTTGTATAGTGTGAACAGGTATGGTATGTGTCTTAACACCTGTCCACATTCACCCTAGCTGGATCTTTACCATTCCGGTTTTACCCGTATTAATGTAATGTCACCATCCTGTGCGACGTGCCCCTATAAATGTCACCTGTCACCCCTGGGGGGGAAGTGGAATCAAAAAGCACACTTTTTAAATTCTCTATCATCAGCTTGAGCATCTGCCGGACCTTTGTCGACACACCCCCTTTCAGTCTCTGGATCACTATCTCTCTCACTTCTTACCATAAGACAATACCCCTTTTCATATTCCTCCAGAACATACCACACAACTCTGGCTTCTAACACATGATAAAAACATTTAATAGTGCAAAGTGTCACGTGTGTGCAATGTATGTGTCTAGAACATCTGTAGTATAGTCTATTGTGTATGCGAGATGAGGCCAGTCATTTCAGGATCTTTCATCATAGTGTCCGGCCATACCACAACACAACACAGCAAGTTCAGATGGACCTCAACTAATAAAGCGTCTCTCCGGTTAGTGGTCGACTTCTTGGAGTTGTTTGTGGATAGTCTGGGTGTCTGGATACTAATGTTGACTGTGATAAAACACTGTCCATGAGTTCGGCACACACGGTGTACCTGATACTTCACTGAAAAATCCTTTGACCTAGGAGTACTAGCACATTTCTTACACTATTTCCGAAACAAACTGATGGTATCTGTTCTAATAAATTCCTACTGTCCAGTGGGAAATTGTTACTGATTAGTTCTTTTAATCATTCTAATTTCTCTTCATAATACTGTTATAGTCCAGAGAAGTAATTACAGTTAATTAACTCCGCTGTTTTGGGAACTCAATCCCTGATAAAAGAGCCTTTTCAGGTTGAACACTTGTGGCTCAAACGAGACCATGATTTGTGGAACGGTGTTCCATTGCCGAGGCCATTTAGCAAACTGCTCTCGGACCTACTGCCATTGTCCCCCTCTCGGAGTTGTCATTACGTTCTCGGGTACAGTAGAACCTGTTGAAAAGAGAACACCCGGTGAGAGAAACCCGATTAAAACCTACTATATGTGAGTGTAGGCCGAAGACCACACTCAGATATTTATATCCTAATTAACATTGAACTAAACTCTGGCAGAAGGCAGAGCAGTTCATCACATTGGCCTGAGACGTGGTAAGAAAAAGAAAGACTAAAGGAAAGCGAAGAAACCCCAGTAGACGCCCTACTGGAAGATCCTACCATTGACATTTCCTTTGTCCCCCAAACCACCCTCAATCTCACTGAATATCATCCCACTATATTGGTCTTAACCTGCTGAATTAAACGATATATTACTCGACCTAGTTTAAGCCACGCATCAGCCAGCTGCTGCCGACGCTCTTATAATAGTTTCACACAACGCCCCATCACTACGCTCGATTCCTAATCTCTATCAATTAATCATCTTATGTAAGCTATTCCGTTCTCGAATTGGAATCACAAATTCCCAACATGGGCAAATGTCCGTCGCCTTTAAGTAACACTGGACACTGCGGTTCCTTTTCTTATTTAGACTGGAACAGCAGAATACTCCTTTTCTGTTCAATCCATCTTGCCCACTGATCGCAAACTTTTTTCCACTGCCGGGAACTGTGTGAATGACATCACTGACTTGGCTGGAATCCAGGCGCCGATAGACTCCCTTTCACTCATCCTCCGATCGGGATAAACAATATTCCGATGATCCCTTTTTGATCGGGGAAATGTTCCCCTGTGCTCACAGACTTTTGGCCGGCATTTGATCTGGAGAAATCCTTCTCAGCAACAAAGATTTTTGGCAGCCCAGAAACGACTGTCTCTGGCACTCCATCAATCTGATCGGCATCTCCAGTGGTTCCATGACACTGTAACATTCATGATTACTGGAACATGCATGATTACTGGAACATTCATGATGATTCAGACATTGATTCAGGATTACTGGAACATTCGTGATTATTCGAACATTCATGATTACTCGAACATTCATGATGATTCAGACATTGATTCAGGATTACTGGAACATTCATTATTACTGGAACATTCATTATTACTGGAACATTTATGGTAATTCAGACATTGATTCATGATTACTGGAACATTCAAGATTACTGGAACATTCATGATTCAGACATTGATTTATAATTACTGGAACATTCATGATTACTGGAACATTTATGATTAATGGAACATTCATGATGATTCAGACATTGATCCATGATTACATGAACATTCATATTTACTGGAATATTCATGATTACTGGAACATTCATGATTACTGGAACATTCATAATTACCAGAACATTGTGCATAGGTACTTGTTCCTCTTTGCAGATTTCAGCAGCCAGTGGAATATTTTCAGAACATTCGAACATTCTTTGAACAGCGTGTGTAGGAAACAATTGATGCATGATTATAGGAAGTTTGATGCATGATTACAGGAACTGTGATGTATGGTTACATGAACTGTGGTGTATGGTTACAGGAACTTTGATGTTTGATTTCATGAACTTTGATGTATGGTTACAGAACCTTTGCATGATCAGTAACTGTGGTATATGATTACAGGAGGTTTGAGGATTATTAGAACTTTGTTTATTATATTTGGAGACATTATGTTTCTGTTGTTAAGAAACGTATTGCTGATGTCACATGTTTGGTGTTGTCTTCCAGAGTTTCTGCATGTCCATATACCTAGTGAGAAAGCTGTCCTCAGACATCTTATTGGCCAGGCTACGACAATTTGGTAATCGTCACTTGGACCATACAAAAGCATTAAGTATGTCTGCTACTGTTGGCATTTGTTGCTTGACCATTATCAGTATCACTGTTAGAATCATGTTCTTCAAGTCTGATGTTAGTGATCTCATTGTATCACTGATCTCATTGTATCACAGTTAGAATCATATAAAGTCCGATGCCACTGATCTCATTGTATCATTGTTAGAATCATATAAAGTCCGATGCCACTGATCTCATTGTATCACAGTTAGAATCATATAAAGTCCGATGCCACTGATCTCATTGTATCACAGTTAGAATCATATAGATCAAGTCTGATGTCACTGATTTCATTGTATCGCTGATTTCATTGTATCACTGTTAGAATTATGTTGATCAAGTCTGATGCCACTGATCTCATTGTATCACTGTTAGAATCATGTTCATCAGGTCTGATGTCCGTAATCTCATTGTATCACTGTTAGAATAATGTTCATCAGGTCTGATGTCCGTAATATCATTGTATCACTGTTAGAATCATGTAGATCTGGTCTGATGTCTGCAATCTCACCTGTCCTGAACCTGTGTTTCTAACAAAATCACCTGGCTCAAGGTCACATTCTACCCACATTCTATCAACCCGATCACTTCCCACCCAGCCACTTCACTGTACCCAACCACTTCCCTGTACTCGATCACTTCACTGTACCCGGCCATTTCACTGTAGCCAGCCACTTCCCTGTACCCGACCACTTCTCCGTACCCAGCCACTTCCCTGTACCCAGCCACTTCCCTGTACTTTGCCACTGCTTGGGCACCTCCAGAGCCCAGCCACTTCACTCTGATGTTGAGTGTTATTTCACTCACAAACTCTGGCCAGTCCACCACAGTGACTCTGACACCCTGTCCTGAATATGTGTCTCATGCCAGCATTCAGTACACCTGCTGTACACCAGTCATGTTTCAACTGATGAGACATTGTAACTGAAATCAACACAGACACATTTGATACAGATTTGTATGTATATGCACTTCCCATTACCTTTAGACTAACTTGGCTAACTGATGCATATCAACACAAATATTTATACTGCTCAAAACTACCAGTTAACTAAATGTCCAATGTTAACACTATCCTCACTAACGGATAATCGACAGTGAAATTTAACTATTAAACATAACTATGCTATTCCTAAATCTCACAATATATATCACTGACTAATTTTTTTCATGATCTAAACATTTCTATAATTGTAAACTGTTCTCATGCCGCACGCAAAGTGAGTTCTCTGTTAGACTGATTCTAGGCTTTTGTTGAACCCACGAGTTCACCCAACATGGCAGTCTCTGTGAATTGTGGGCTTGTGGACAAATTGTACACACATGATTTGTGAATACTGCAATACTGTGATGTCATCAACTATTGTACTATTCTTTGATCTGTGTACTTCTATATTATTATTCATATAACTGTATTCTGTATGTTATTTTTTATATAACTGTAATATCAGATGTTGACAGCAGCATATCACTCTCTCATATGTCTCTATGTTAAAGTACAGTAGGACAGATGATCTCTCATATATGACTATGTGAGAGTGCAGTAGGACAGCAGATCTATGTATGTCATGTCTTGATTTACTTGAGAAGATATCACATAATCTGCCAGGAGCAGGAATCTACACGAACACGTGATGTTTTTCTACTGACTTGATATACTAGAGAAAATATCACATAGTTTTCTAGGAGCAGGAATCTATACGAGTCTGCTAGGAACAGGAATCTATATGAGTCTGCCAGGAGCAGGAATCTACACGAACACGTGGTGTCTTTCTACTGGCTTGATGTACTTGAGAAGATATCACATAGTCTGCTAGGAACAGGAATCTATATGCGTCTGCTAGCAGCAGGAATCTATACGAACACGAGATGTTTTTCTACTGGCTTGATGTACTAGAGAAGATATCACATAATCTACTAGCAGCATACTAACACATGATGTTTTTCTACTGGCTTGCAGTTAAAGAGAAGCTGGCCCAAGATCTGGACAGTGAGATTGCCACCACAAGTCTCCGTGTGTCCCTGATGTGTCCGGTACGTACTCATGTCTGGGTCTGTCATTTATATGTCATGTGTCTTGGTTGGTACTGACATGTATTTGTGTGTGTCATTTATATGTTTTTGGTGGGTGAAGTTGTTGATGCCAACTTAATGTCATATGATCCAAAGGTATAGATGTCAGTGAATCATATTTCTGTTAAATCTAGACATACAGATGTGGTTGGTGGGTACCCTTAACTGCGGTCGACATACAAACAAAGATAAAACAAGCAAAGCTAAAAGAGTAAACCATATTCCCTTAACAATTGGAACTTGGAATGTACGCACCTTACTTGTGCTGATGATTGCACTCTATACGCCAACTCAGAGGCGGACATGCAACATAATGTTTCAGCTTTCTCACATGCCTGTGCCAACTTTGGGCTCAATATCAACTTGGAGAAGACTGTAGTTATGTACCAGCCAGCTCCAGGGCATAATCACACTGTGTCGAATATCAAAGTGAATGATCATAGACTAAGTGTTGTGGACAAATTCACCTATCTTGGCAGCACTGTGTCACAAGCTGCCACAATTGATGACGAAGTGAATGCAAGAATCTCCTAGGCCAGTGCGGCCTTTGGCATACTGTACAAGAATGAATGGGACAGAACTGGAATAAGCCTGCAAACAAAGCTAAAAGTCTACAAAGCAGTTGTATTATCCACACTGCTATATGCTTGTGAAACCTGGACTGTTTATCAGCGACACGCTAGGAAATTAAACCACTTCCACACAGTCTGCCTAAGGAAGCTACTGAAGATTAAATGGCAAGACAAGATTCCAGACACTGAAGTCCTAGAAAGAGCGTCCATGCCCAGTATCCACACTCTACTGATGAAGAATCAGATTCGCTGGGCTGGTCACTTGACTCGCATGCCAGATCACAGGCTCCCTAAACGAATTTTCAGACAAAAAAATTATCTGTAAATCTGTATATAAAAAAAAAAGATTCTGAGTAGAAGCTTAGTGACATAGTTTATGAGGATAATCGTACGAAAATCTTCACATTCAATTGCTCCTGGTCTTTTTGGTATAACTATAAATACAGATTTCAACATATAGCTCGGTAGATATCCACTGCTGTAAATATCATTCAGCATTTTGGTTAATATGTCTACCCCAAATTCTCCTAGTACTTCTAATTCTTCTATTGTGATTCCATCAGGCCCAGCTGTTTTTCCTTTCCTCATATGTTTGACAGCATCAGCGACTTCTTCGTTTAGAATAGGTGGACCTTCTAAGTTACTTTCTTGTGTTAATTCTTCCCTTTTTTCCATCATATAATTCTCTTATATACTCATTCCACCGTTTCATTATAGCATCCTCCTCCAATATTATTTTTACTATTTTTGATTTTAAAAACCCTGTATTCTTATTTTTCTTCCTGTGAGCTCATTGATTTGTCTGCATATTTTATGTATCTTTGACAGAATTTAATTCAATTTTCTTGCACTGCTCATTTAACCAACTTTCTTTTGCCTTCACACAATTATCTCTTATTTCTTTATTTATCTTATCATATTCTTGTTTGACATTTTTACACTGTTTTCTTTTGGCCATCAACTTTAAGATTTCTTCAGTCATCCTTTTTTTCTTAGTTTTTTGTCTTCTCTGCGGTAATATTTCTTTGCTCGTTTGATGAATGGTGTCCTTTAACATTTCCCATTGTTCATTTATACTCAGTATTAGCTATTGGATTGTACCTATTTTTCAGTCGCTATGTATTGTTCTTGAAATTATTTATCTACCTTCAAAACCTCTTTATTAAGTCTCATGTTCTTAACCATTTTTCCCCCTCTCTTTAATCTTACTTTTATTTGTCCACATAGTGGTACATGATCACTATTATAGTCAGCACCAGGCATTGTCTTTACATTAATTAACACATTTCTAAACCTTTTATTAATAAGTATGTAGTCAATTTGGTTGAGTATTTTCTTATCAGGACTTCTCTTTGTGTAAAGTCGTCTTTTATGGTGTTTAAAGCGATGTGAGGCAGAAAAAATATAAATTCTGTAATATTTAATTTCTGTATTCTGATATGGTTTAGGGTGTGATGCCGAGGACTGCTGATCGATAAAATACTGTCAAATTGACTTTGCACGTAACAGGTTTTTTTCTGCAATAAAAGAGTCACTTCTGCAACTTTGAGAAGAACACGATGGTAGTACTGAATCATTCAGATTCACTGTCAACAAACTTGGAGATGGCATGTGCTGTTTAGCTGGATCACATTCAGAATCTTCTGTCATGCTTACAATGTTCTGGTAGGCTTTTCGGTGCTTACGAGCATTTGCGAGTTGTAACCTGAGAGATTTCTTATGTTAAGCAGATGACCGGATGTTAAATTTCTTGAAACAAGGCTTTTTTCAATTCGGAGTATCAATCGGTCGCCAAGCATAAACAATAACAAAATGGCCTAGATGGAAAAAATTGGATACCCACGTGATCAGTTACAGCCAACAGGAATCTCGCTTTGCCTATGGTTATGTGTTGTGCTCCACATATGGACGTTTCCAGAAGATTATTGATTCGAAAAAAAAAAAAATATTTGTAAATAGAAGAGTTCCTAATTACACAATCTCGAAGCTTCATGAACAATTAACGGAGAGAATGATGATTAAAATTGTGTATAATACATGTGGTTACTGCTTTGCGTAGATACTGTTCTTTGAAAAACGTCAATTTCGTAACACTTTTCAATAAGTAAACAATTTTACACCTAGGGTAGGTTAAGTAAAATATGAATATTTCATTAAAATAACATTTTAAAACAAAAGCAAGTACCGAATCTGATAGAAGACATGTTAAGGAATGTAAAAATGAACTATTCCAAAAATAGCCGACCTGACCGTTAATTATTTCTTTCCGGCCGCACATTGCCTTAAACCAGGTGTTTCCAATTATCATATCGTTGATATTTACCCACACTATTAGTTACTTTCCTCTGTCATTTTATTTTTACCTAAACCAACATCTCATGATGTTGTCATTATGATATTCAACAACTCAATATGCCATATAGATCTGATGATGATGTGACTATGATATCCAACAACTCACATGTAGTATAGATCTGATGATGATGTGACTGTATGATATCCAACAACTCACATATGCCTATATAGATCTGATGATGATGTGACTGTATGATATCCAACAACTCACATATGTAGTATAGATCTAATGATGATGTGACTGTATGATATCCAACAACTCACATATGTAGTATAGATCCGATGATGATGTGACTGTATGATATCCAACAACTCACATATGTAGTATAGATCTGATGATGATGTGACTGTATGATATCCAACAACTCACATATGCCTATATAGATCTGATGATGATGTGACTGTATGATATCCAACAACTCACATATGTAGTATAGATCCGATGATGATGTGACTGTATGATATCCAACAACTCACATATGTAGTATAGATCCGATGATGATGTTGCTGTATAGTGCTCCTGGCTAACATGGTGATATGTGATTGTATTGAAGCTCGGCAAGATGCGCATACAGATACCGTGTCGAGCTAGCACCTGTACTCACCTGCAGTGCTTTGATGCCAGTACGTTCCTGATGATGAACGAGCGGAAGCCATCATGGATGTGTCCCGTCTGTGACCGGCCATGCCCCTACGATAAGCTGATTATAGACGGGTAAGGTCTCATGTCATCTCTGCCTTGGGTGGACTACTTCTTTATCACTTCACTTGTGTATGTACATGTTGTCTCCTTTATCACTGCACTTGTTTATGTACATGTTGTCTCCTTTATCACTGCACTTGTGTATGTATGAGCTCTCCTTTATCACTGCACTTGTGTATGTATGAGCTCTCCTTTATCACTGCACTTGTGTATGTATGAGCTCTAATTTATCACTGCACTTGTGTATGTATGAGCTCTCCTTTATCACTGCACTTGTGTATGTATGAGCTCTCCTTTATCACTGCACTTGTGTATGTATGAGCTCTAATTTATCACTGCACTTGTTTATGTATATGTTGTCTCCTTTATCACTGCACTTGTGTATGTATGAGCTCTCCTTTATCACTGCACTTGTGTATGTATGAGCTCTACTTTATCACTGCACTTGTTTATGTATGAGCTCTCCTTTATCACTGCACTTGTGGTCTCTCTTTTATCTTTTCAGTTTATATACACATTTTCTCTCTTATCAGTTAAGTTTATGTAATAGTCTTTCTTTTATCATTTCAGTTTATGTACACATATTCTATCTATTATCTCTTGTTATTTAGTTCCCTGTGTTTATGTACATGTTATATTTGTTATCAGTTCAGTGGCCAAGAGAATCACCTTCAACCAGTAATCACATCACAAGATTTGAGAGTGATTAAATACAGTCACATCACATTATTTGAGAGCGATAATCTACAATCACATCACATTGTCTGAGAGTGACCATCTAAAATCACATAACATTATTTGAGAGTGATCATCTACAATCACATTATTTGAGAGTGATCATCTACAATCACATTATTTGAGAGTGATCTACAATCACATTACATTATTTGAGAGTGATCATCTACAATCACAATTCGAGAGTGATCATCTACAATCACATTATTTGAGAGTGATCATCTACAATCACATTATTTGAGAGTGATCATCTACAATCACATTACATTATTTGAGAGTGATCATCTACAATCACAATTCGAGAGTGATCATCTACAATCACATTATTTGAGAGTGATCATCTACAATCACATCACATTATTTGAGAGTGATCATCTACAATCACTTCACATTATTTGAGAGTGATAATCTACAATCACATTAAGAGTGATCATCTCCATCCATCCATCATGTGCCATGCCGATAAGCGTGGGCGGTCATGTTTTGCATCTCTCGATCACCAGAGTCGTGGATAAGCTCCGTGTTTCTGTCTTGACTATGCCGTATGGCCAAGCCATCCAGGTATTTACTTCTCAGTCTTCCCCTTGGTCTCTTCCCTTCGATCTTGCCAGTTGTCACTAAGTTCTCCAATTCATTTCTTCTCATAACATGCCCAGAAAGTTTGACTGTCTACGTCTAATGTCTCTAATCAGTTTACGATCTTCATTTATTTCTTGAAGGACTTGTTCATTGGTTTTTCTGTCTGTCCTATGGTATTCTTTGCGTTTTCCTCAGAAACCACATTTCCACAGCCATCAGATGTTTTTCACCTTGTCTGCTCATTGTCCGCGCTTCACATCCATACAAAAGTATAGGTTCTATATAGCACTTCAACACTCTTTTTCTCGTTTCAATTGATATCTTTTTATTGGTCAGTATGTTTTTCATCTTGCAAAAGGCTACCTTCGCAATGGCAATTCTTGTTCTAATTTCTTCAAGGCATCTCCCATCAGATGTTATGACTGTTCCGAGATAACTGTACCGATTCACTTGTTTAAGAATATGTCCATTTACTTGTATATTACATTGTGGTATTTCCTGTTTCCCAATGTGGACCATAATCTGTGTCTTCTTACAATTCAATTCTAACCCTAGTTGTTCACTGTGTGCAACAATCGCATCTACTAAATGTTGCAGGTCCTGTTCATTGTTTGCAATCAAGACTGTATCATCTGCATATCTAATTTTATTGATGCAAAAGTATAGGTTCTATATAGCACTTCATATTATTTTAGAATGATTAAATACAACCACATCACATTATTTGAGAGTGATCATCTACAATCACATTATTTGAGAGTGATCATCTACAATCACATTATTTGAGAGTGATCTACAATCACATTATTTGAGAGTGATCTACAATCATATTATTTGAGAGTAATCTACAATCACATTATTTGAGAGTTATTAAATACAACCACATCAAATCAAATCAAATCAAATCAAATCAACTTTATTAGGGTCACAAATTGGGCGCGCAGGCCCGTCTTACATTCGGCCCTTCCAATCACTCGTCTTTCGTTCATCAAGAGCATTATACATTTACATAGGAAGAAAAATAAACATTGTGAAATGAATGTTGTAAATATAAACAAGGCAAATTACCATTCTTTGAGACCCAACTCCCACCTACCCATACATCACCCCACCCACACACAACCCCACCTACCCACACACACGCACACCAAGGGACACATACATACACCACCAACCGACCCATCCCCCACCCACACACACTCCCCTCACCTGTTCCCCCAACCAAAACACACTCGCCACCCACAAACATTCCCCATTAACCCACATATCCCACGCCCACCCACATACACATCCTAACCCACACATCCTCTCCCCATCCACACCTCAAACCACCCATCCCCCAGCCACGTCTCCATTGACCACATATTTCCCACCCACGCACACAATCCCCCACCAACCCACACATCACACATCCACTCACACATCCCCAAACCATACACACACATCCCCACCAACTGGCATCTCCATACCCCCCCCCCCCCCCCCCCACACACACACACACATCTCCCTAACCACCCATACATCCCCAATCCACTCACACACACACCCCACCACCCACACATACATCCTCCACCCACCCATACATGCCTTAACATAATCCCCCACTACACAATCCCCCACCCGCACATCACATACATCCCCTACCACGCAATATTCCCAACCCACACACCACACACACACATGTCCCTCACCAACACATCCCACACACCACCACACATCCCCACCTACACACCACACACATCACATTATTTGAGAGTGATTAAATACAACCACATCACATTATTTGAAAGTGATTAAATACAACCACATCACATTATTTGAGAGTGATTAAATACAACCACATCACATTATTTGAGAGTGATTAAATACAACCACATCACATTATTTGAGAGTGATCATCTACAATCACATTATTTGAGAGTGATCATCTACAATCACATTATTTGAGAGTGATCTACAATCACATTATTTGAGAGTGATCTCATTGGCACCTTGCCGTCTTGACAGACGATAGTTTGTGCTTTAAAAAGGCATAATAACTTTTAACTATGGCGGTAGCGAGTGTGACTGATAAGGCCAATTTGCGCTGTAAATGTCCGTTCACAGTGGGTGCATGTGAACACGTGGTCATTTCCACCATCATGCACCATCTTACGTCTCAAACGCTTGGTGTGTGACTTTTCTGCAATAATTTTCTCCTTTGACTTTATTCCATTTCTGATATTTGCCCTCCATGCAACACGTTCAGCGGCGACTTGCTCCCAATGTGCATTATCAATGCCTGTATCAATCATGTCCCGCTTACACACATCTTTGTATCGTAGTAGAGGCCGACCCTGAGATCTCTTACCCATCTGTAATTCACCAAAAAAGATATCCTTTGGTATTCTACCATCATCCATCCTCCTAAGATGTCCTATCCATCTAAGTCTACGAAGACTGAGCATGGAATAAACTGTCACACAACCTGATCTTTCCAATACTTCAGTATTTGTGATTTTGTCTTGCCACTTAATACCAAGAATTCTTCGCAGACACCGCATATGAAAGCTGTTTAAGTTGTTCTCTTGGTGTGAGTAAGTTGTCCAGGTTTCACTGCCATAGAGAAGAGTACTAAGGACACAGGCTTGATAGACAAGGACTTTTGTTTTGGCAGTAAGCTTCCTGTTCTCCCAGACTCTTTTTCTTAACCTGTTCATTGTTGTTGCTGCCTTACCAATCCGGATGTTGATTTCCTCATCTAGGGATAATTTGCTATTTACCACTGATCCTAGATATGTAAAATGGTCTACTATCTCTAGTTCGGCGTCGTCAATAAAGATTGATGGTACCCCATGTGCACCTTGTGACATAATCTGTGTCTTCTTTTTGCTAATTGATAAACCAAATTCAGAACAAGCATTGGAGAATGCAGATAGTAGACATTGCAATTCTTCCTCAGAGTGGGTCGTAACTGCAGCATCATCTGCAAAAAGCAACTCTCTGATCAGTACCCTCCTAATTTTGGTCTTAGCCTTCAATCTCTGAGCATTGTAGAGGCCGCCATCTGAGCGTGAGTGAATGTATATACCACCATCCTGATCATGAAATGCATATTTCAGTAGAAGTGAAAAGTATATTCCAAAGAGGGTGGGAGCTAGTACACAACCTTGCTTAACTCCACTCTTGATTTCAAATTCTTCATAAGTTGCACCATCAAACTTGATTATACCCTTCATGCCTGTGTGGAACGATTCCACAATGGACAGAAGAGTTGGTGGGCAGCCAATCTTCTTTAGTGCCTTGAACAGACCCTCACGACTGACCAAATCAAATGCCTTTGTGAGGTCGATGAAGGCAATAAACAGTGGTTGATTCTGTTCACGGCATTTTTCTTGCATTTGTCGCAATGAGAATATCATATCAGTGATAGACCGGTTCTGTCGAAAGCCACACTGTGATTCGGGGTAGACTTGATCTCCTAGGACTTGAAGTCTGCGCAGAACAATTCTGGCAAATACTTTTCCAACAATACACAGAAGTGAGATACCCCTATAGTTGTTGCAGTCGCTCCGATCGCCCTTGTTCTTGTACAGTGTTATGATGCTTGAATCTTTGAAATCCTGTGGGATTTGTCCTTCACGCCAGCATAGCTCTATTAGCTGGTGGATCTGTATAGTGAGTGTGTCTTGCCCACTCCTGATAACCTCTATTGGAATCCCATCCTTACCTGGAGCCTTGCCAGATGCAAGTTCATTTATAGCACACTTAACTTCTGTTATGGTGGGAAGTGTGTCCAGGTGGTCAAGAGTTGGTAGAGCCTCTATGGCGTTGAGGGCATCATCCGCTAGTTTGGTCTCACTTGAGTAAAGCTCCAAATAGTGCTCTACCCATCTGTCCATCTGCTGTTTCTTATCAGTGATGATTTCTCCAGTCAAGGTTTTCAATGGTGCACTTCTTTTGATCACTGGACCGCAGGCTTTCTTTATTCCTTC
Organism: Cepaea nemoralis; assembly: GCA_014155875.1. Taxonomy (NCBI): domain Eukaryota; kingdom Metazoa; phylum Mollusca; class Gastropoda; order Stylommatophora; family Helicidae; genus Cepaea; species Cepaea nemoralis. Next base: position 153,683 of record JACEFZ010028364.1, on the reverse strand, counting down.
ATACATGCTTCTTATGTCTCCCTTATCACTTGCGATTTGAATGGACTCACATAACTTGATCCAATAATCATTTGCACACTGCCTGGCAGCCTTTTGCACATCCTTCCTAGCTTGCCTAAGCTCACTCAGAGTGTTACGCGTTGGTCTTTCCTTGTTTCTTAAGAGAGCTTTCTTCTTCTTATCAATCAAGGGCTGCAGAGTCTCGCTGTTGGCCGCAAACCAGTCCTGCCTCTTATGATCCACAGTGCCGTAAACCCCTACGGCAGTTTTATAAAGAGTTTCCTTAATTTGACCCCACTTTTCATTTACTGTACAATTTTCTGGTGTATCAGTGAAAGAGTCTTCAAGTTGCTGTTGAAACTGAAAGCACTTTTCAGGATCATGAGTGTTAATAATATTAATCCTGAGGCTAGATTTGTGTTTAGCTGTGTAGATTCTCTTTGGTCTCAGTCTAACCCTTGCAACAACCAAAGAATGATCCGTATCACAGTCAGCACTGTGGTAACTACGAGTCAATGATATATGGTTCGGATGTTGTCTCCGTGTGATGATGAAGTCCAGCTGGTGCCAATGGCCGGATCTTGGATGTTTCCATGTGACCTTATGCATCTCTTTTGTTTTAAAAAAGGAGTTTGTAATACATAGGTACCGAGACCAGTTAAGACCAGGGATGGAGTTATTGCCTCTCCATAGCACAAAGCCTGGGCTAAAATATAGAGATCATGTGTAGCCCATGCAGCATGATCCCTCTCTCGGCCTGCCTAGTTTACTCCAGAGGAAAGGTAACACCCCTACATCTGGAACAAGACAAGCTGCAGAAGCTGCCGGATCAGCAAAGCAATGCTCTAACTGTCCGCCTGTCGGAGCTTCGATCCTAGACCAGTCGCCAACCAAGGCTTAGGGCCTGGTCTGCCCTGCCATGACATTTTGTCTTTAGCTTGCATTTCCTCGCACCAGGGTAAGGCTTGTACCCTCCCAATTGCGCTCTTCCGCCCGAAGCCGTTGGCACAATGTGGGGTGTCAGGTTTGGTAAGCGCCGCCCAACGTTCAGCGCTAACAGAAACCAGGTAGTACCGTCTACTGTTATACGGTAGCTCAGTCATATCTGACTAAGACCTGACGCTAGTTTGGTCTCACTTGAGTAAAGCTCCAAATAGTGCTCTACCCATCTGTCCATCTGCTGTTTCTTATCAGTGATGATTTCTCCAGTCAAGGTTTTCAATGGTGCACTTCTTTTGATCACCTGGACACACTTCCCACCATAACAGAAGTTAAGTGTGCTATAAATGAGAGTGATCTACAATCACATTATTTGAGAGTGATCATCTACAATCACATTATTTGAGAGTGATCATCTACAATCACATTATTTGAGAGTGATCAACAATCACATTATTTGAGAGTTATTATCTACAATCACATTATTTGAGAGTGATCAACTACAATCACATCACATTATTTGAGAGTGATTAAATACAACCACATCACATTATTTGAGAGTGATTAAATACAACCACATCACATTATTTGAGAGTGATCATCTACAATCAATCACATCACAATATTTGAGAGTAACCATCTACAATCACATCACATTGTCTGAGAGCGACCATCTAAAATGACATAACATTATTTGAAAGTGATCATCTACAATCACATCACATTTTCTGAGTGACAATCTACAATCACATGCACATTATTGGAGAGTATTCATCTACAATCACATTATTTAAGAGTGACCATCTAAAAATCACATCACATTATTTTAGAGTGATTATCTACAATCACATCACAATATTTGAGAGTGACCATCTACAATCAAATTATTTGAGAGAGACCATCTAAAATCACATCACATTATTTGAGATTGATTGATTGATTTAGGAACCGACATCACAGCATTCGGGACATTCCCATAAGCGCTCCGTCTCCATCCTCAGCAGCCAGCGAAGAGTTCCAACACTAATAGTTCCAGTAGCAATCTGATTATATGTCCGTCTCACCTTTCCTCTGAGCGCCGAGCGTCGACCAGATCCCCTCGTCACACCTCGTTGTCTCATTCTTACCAGACCATGGTGCTCCATCTGCTCCTCCGAGGTGTACACGTGCTCCCACAAGGCCGCAACCACGTCTGCCTTGTCATGCATCAATACTCCACCAAATTTTGCCGAGCCAGCCAATCTGTCCGCCTGTTCATTCCCCAGCACACCGGCATGCCCAGGAGAAAAGATCCAGGTGATGCTTACTACCCGTGACCTCCGAAGCGAAGCATTGATTGAGAGTGATCACCTAAAATCACATCACATTATTTGAGAGTGATCATCTACAATCACATTATTTGAGAGTGATCATCTACAATCACATTATATGAGAGTGATCTACAATCACATTATTTGAGAGTGATCTACAATCACATTATTTGAGAGTGATTAAATACAACCACATCACATTATTTGAGAGTGATTAAATACAACCACATCATATTATTTGAGAGTGATTAAATACAACCACATCAAATCAAATCAACTTTATTAGGGTCACAAATTGGGCGCGCAGGCCCGTCTTACATTCGGCCCTTCCAATCACTCGTCTTTTGTTCATCAAGAGCATTATACATTTACATAGGAAGAAAAATAAACATTGTGAAATGAATGTTGTAAACATAAACAAGGCAAATTACCATGTTATGAGGCCCATCTCCCACCTACCCATACATCACCCCACCCACACACAACCCCACCTACCCACACACACGCACACCAAGGGACACATACATACCCCACCAACCGCCCCATCCCCCACCCACACACACTCCCCTCACCTGTTCCCCCAACCAAAACACACTCGCCACCCACAAACATTCCCCCATTAACCCACATATCCCACGCCCACCCACATACACATCCTAACCCACACATCCTCTCCCCATCCACACCTCAAACCACCCATCCCCCAGCCACGTCTCCATTGACCACATATTTCTCACCCACGCACACAATCCCCCACCAACCCACACATCGCACATCCACTCACACATCCCCAAACCATACACACACATCCCCACCAACTGGCATCTTCCCCCCCCCCCCCCCCCACACACACACACATCTCCCTAACCACTCATACATTCCCAATCCACTCACACACACACCCCACCACCCACACATACATCCTGCACCCATACATGCCTTAACATAATCCCCCACTACACAATCCTCCACCCGCACATCACATACATCCCCTACCACGCAATATTCCCAACCCACGCACCGCACACACACATGTCCCTCACCAACACATCCCACACCCACATACCACCACACATCCCCACCTACACACCACACACATCACATTATTTGAGAGTGATTAAATACAACCACATCACATTATTTGAGAGTGATTAAATACAACCACATCACATTATTTGAGAGTGATCATCTACAATCACATTATTTGAGAGTGATCATTTACAATCACATTATTTGAGAGTGATCATCTACAATCACATTATTTGAGAGTGATCATCTACAATCACATTATTTGAGAGTGATCTACAATCACATTATTTGAGAGTGATCTACAATCACATTATTTGAGAGTGATCAACTACAATCACATCACATTATTTGAGAGTGATTAAATACAACCACATCACATTATTTGAGAGTGATTAAATACAACCACATCACATTATTTGAGAGTGATCATCTACAATCAATCACATCACAATATTTGAGAGTAACCATCTATAATCACATCACATTGTCTGAGAGCGACCATCTAAAATGACATAACATTATTTGAAAGTGATCATCTACAATCACATCACATTTTCTGAGTAACAATCTACAATCACATCACATTATTTGAGAGTATTCATCTACAATCACATTATTTAAGAGTGACCATCTAAAAATTCACATCACATTATTTTAGAGTGATTATCTACAATCACATCACAATATTTGAGAGTGACCATCTACAATCACATTATTTGAGAGAGACCATCTAAAATCACATCACATTATTTGAGAGTGACCATCTACAATCACATCACATTATTTGACAGTGATCATCTACAGTCACATCACATTATTTGACAGTGATCATCTACAATCACATCACATTATTTGAGAGTGATCATCTACAGTCACATCACATTATTTGACAGTGACTGCTATACCGTGATTAAGGGGTGATGAATGTTCTCAATAAGTAATACAAATTCAGCTCGCCTTGAATAACAGGTTGAGAAGCCAACTGTAACAGAATGATGGAAGCCGACTCCTTTGACGATGAAAATTTCAAACGCTGTTTAATAATATAGCGCATGAGCTTGATGCGACTGAAAAACATTAAAACATTAACTACTTGAAGTGCCTGTCATACCAGGTCGGCATCGAGAATATATAAATTAAGCTTTATGTTACGTGCTAAGCCCGGTTGATAGACATATCAACCCGATCGCTGTCCGTCCTTCGGCGTCCTTCTGTCACTCCATCAAAGTCTCCATCCCGCCGCTTCGCGACCTCTAGCTGTCCACATCGTTCGCTTGCCTATTCGCTCGCTGCTGTTGTGATTGTCGTCTCTTCTTATATAGGTATCTATCCAGCCACGAATGCGACGTGAAGCCAAGCTACAGCCGACCTATTATGCTCCAAATCAATATCTGCGACCTTTTCCTATCATCTCCCAAGCAAGTCTGGTTTGTTGTTATGTCGTCTCTTGATGACATATTTGTGTAGTCACGTCACTTCCTTCACATCCACAGTGCTTTTCTTCTAGGATATTCTTACTACCTAATTAACGTCATTAGCTAGCACTTGTTCCTTGGCAGTGACTAACTACAATCACATCTCATTATTTGAGAGTGATAATCTACAATGATATCACATTATTCGAGAGTGATCATCTACAATCACATCACATTATTTGAGAGTGATCATCTACAATCACATCTCATTATTTGAGAGTGATCATCTACAATCACATCACATTATTTGAAAGTGATCATCTACAATCACATCACATTATTTGAGAGTGCCAGGGGAGAATAATTTACAGTCATATGTTATGACATGCAGTTGTATGGCGTGTTGTAACATAACCATTTATGAGCCCATACTACCTGTGCAATATCTGTCACCATACTGTGGCATCTTCCACATCAGCCTGCTCAATAGCTGTCACCACAATGTGGCATCTTCCACATCAGCCTACTCAATAGCTGTCACCACACTGTGGCATCTTCCATATCAGCCTACTCAATAACTGTCACCACACTGTGGCATCTTCCACATCAGCCTACTCAATAGCTGTCACCACACTGTGGCATCTTCCACATCAGCCTACTCAATAACTGTCACCACACTGTGGCATCTTCCACATCAACCTACTCAATAGCTGTCACCACACTGTGGCATCTTCCACATCAGCGTACTCAATAACTGTCACCACACTGTGGCATCTTCCACATCAGCGTACTCAATAACTGTCACCACACTGTGGCATCTTCCACATCAGCCTACTCAATAACTGTCACCACACTGTGGCATCTTCCACATCAGCCTACTCAATAACTGTCACCACACTGTGGCATCTTCCACATCAGCCTACTCAATAACTGTCACCACACTGTGGCATCTTCCACATCAGCCTACTCAATAACTGTCACCACACTGTGGCATCTTCCACATCAGCCTACTCAATAACTGTCACCACACTGTGGCATCTTCCACATCAGCCTACTCAATAGCTGTCACCACACTGTGGCATCTTCCACAAATAACTGTCACCACACTGTGGCATCTTCCACAACAGCCTACTCAATAGCTGACACCACACTGTGGCATCTTCCACATCAGCCTGCTCAATAACTGTCACCACACTGTGGCATCTTCCACATCAGCCTGCTCAATAGCTGTCACCACACTGTGGCATCTTCCACATCAGCCTGCTCAATAACTGTCACCACACTGTGGCATCTTCCACATCAACCTTCTCAATAACTGTCACCACACTGTGGCATCTTCCACATCAGCCTACTCAATAGCTGTCACCACACTGTGGCATCTTCCACATCAGCCTACTCAATAGCTGTCACCACACTGTGGCATCTTCCACATCAGCGTACTCAATAACTGTCACCACACTGTGGCATCTTCCACATCAGCCTGCTCAATAACTGTCACCACACTGTGGCATCTTCCACATCAGCCTACTCAATAACTGTCACCATACTGTGGCATCTTCCACATCAGCCTACTGAATATCTGTCACCATACTGTGGCATCTTCCACATCAGCCTACTCAATATCTGTCACCATACTGTGGCATCTTCCACATCAGCCTACTCATTATCTGTCACTACACTGTGGCATCTTCCACATCAGCCTACTCAATAACTGTCACCATACTGTGGCATCTTCCACATCAGTCTACTCAATAACTGTCACCATACTGTGGCATCTTTGACATCAGCGTACTCAATAACTGTCACCACACTGTGGCATCTTCCACATCAGCGTACTCAATAACTGTCACCACACTGTGGCATCTTCCACATCAGCCTACTCAATAACTGTCACCACACTGTGGCATCTTCCACATCAGCCTACTCAATAACTGTCACCACACTGTGGCATCTTCCACATCAGCCTACTCAATAACTGTCACCACACTGTGGCATCTTCCACATCAGCCTACTCAATAGCTGTCACCACACTGTGGCATCTTCCATATCAGCCTACTCAATAGCTGTCACCACACTATGGCATCTTCCACAAATAACTGTCACCACACTGTGGCATCTTCCACAACAGCCTACTCAATAGCTGACACCACACTGTGGCATCTTCCACATCAGCCTGCTCAATAACTGTCACCACACTGTGGCATCTTCCACATCAGCCTGCTCAATAGCTGTCACCACACTGTGGCATCTTCCACATCAGCCTGCTCAATAACTGTCACCACACTGTGGCATCTTCCACATCAGCGTACTCAATAACTGTCACCACACTGTGGCATCTTCCACATCAGCCTGCTCAATAACTGTCACCACACTGTGCCATCTTCCACATCAGCCTACTCAATAACTGTCACCACACTGTGGCATCTTCCACATCAGCCTACTCAATAGCTGTCACCATACTGTGGCATCTTCCACATCAGCCTACTCAACAGAAGAAGCCACAGACTTTTACCACTTCCTGGGACCACTCATGGAGGTGTTACCTTCGTGTTATCTTGTTACAGGTATTTTATGGATATATTCCAGTAATCCCTTGTGTGTAATTTTGTTGCAGGTATTTTGTGGATATATTCCAGCAATCACCGTCATGTAACGATATTATGTTTCATGAAGATGGCAGCTGGTCTCCTATCAAGCCACAGAAAGAAAACCCCAGTCAGGTCCTTGTGACTTCCACATCAAGATCACTAGTGCAAGCGGCAGCATCCACACCCACATTGTCCGCATCGCTGACATCACCCTCATTGTCAACATCCACTTCGTCAGTCTTGTCTCAGCCACCAGCACTAGGTAAACATTACTTGTCTTCAGTAGTACATTGTCCTCTTATTTGTTGTCACTGTGCAGTTATTTGTTGTCTCTATGGAGTTATTTGTTGTCTCTGTGCAGTTATTTGTTATCTCTATGCAGTTATTTGTTGTCTCTATGGAGTTATTTGTTGTCTCTGTGCAGTTATTTGTTGTCTCTGTGGAGTTATTTGTTGTCTCTGTGCAGTTATTTGTTGTCTCTATGGAGTTATTTGTTGTCTCTATGCAGTTATTTGTTGTCTCTATGGAGTTATTTGTTGTCTGTGCAGTTATTTGTTATCTCTATGCAGTTATTTGTTGTCTCTGTGCAGTTATTTGTTGTCTCTATGCAGTTATTTGTTGTCTCTATGGAGTTATTTGTTGTCTGTGCAGTTATTTGTTATCTCTATGCAGTTATTTGTTGTCTCTGTGCAGTTATTTGTTGTCTCTATGCAGTTATTTGTTGTCTCTGTGGAGTTATTTGTTGTCTCTGTGCAGTTATTTGTTGTCTCTGTGGAGTTATTTGTTGTCTCTGTGCAGTTATTTGTTGTCTCTGTGCAGTTATTTATTGTCTCTGTGCTGTTATTTGTTGTCTCTGTGCAGTTATTTGTTGTCTCTGTGCAGTTACAGATGTAATTTGTAATCCCGCATACCCATGTTAGAAAAACAGCTGCGGGCGATTTGGCAGCAGACCATCTTGCGTTGGGTTGTTTATAAAATGGTATGGGTTCCGGTTGTTCAGGAAGCAATGGCAAACTACTGAACATAAACTTGCCAAGAGATCACAAACAGCCAAATATTGCTGGGGTTGACTGCGGTGTACTGCTCATCTGTGCACTGCACCTGTACAGCATGCATTAACTTCTGCAACGGGTTCTTCTCTTGTTGTTATATAACTGTGGACGGATTCTTCTCTTGTCGTTATATAACTGTCAATGTGTTCTTCTCTTGCTATTATGTAACTGTCGATTATAGATAGCTGAGACATTGCCTGACACCATCTATCAATGGCTTATCTCCAGCAGCAGCAGCAGCTACCATAAAACCGCCTCCTGCCAAGGGCCCTGTCATTGATCTGACCGTGGACAGTTCAGACGATGACGAGGATGCTGTCGTCCCTAGTGATCCTCTCAGCTCCCCGCCTGTCATCAACTTGGACACACCATCCCCAGCTTCCACCACACATGTGCCAGCCTCACCCAGCACTGGCCCAGCCTCACCGGCTGTGGGCCCAGCACGCTTGCAGTCTGGTAGCCCACTTTCCACCACCACAACCACCAGCAAACAGCCTCCTGGCACACTGCTTCAGTCCAACCACAGTGGCCATGGGCCAAAATCCCAGTCTATCACCCATAGTAGTAGAGCCAACCATAGCGGCCACGGGCCAAAGTCACAATCTGTCAACCACAATAGTAGAAACAGTTCGCCCAGCGCTGTCGACAACACGCTACGGGCATCACCCACCATTGCCCAGGCATCATCGTCGTCGTCATCATCATCATCATCGTCATCATCTAACTCACTACAGTCACAGACTCTCAACTTGGAAGCAATGTCAGATGCAGATTTTGATGAATTTCTCAAAGGATTGTCCTGGGGTGTGTGACAGACAGTTGCGCGTGTGCCAGACAGTTGCGTGTGTGACAGACAGTTGCACATATGCCAGAACTAGGGTTGTTTGTTGTATATATAGAGTTTGTGACAGACAGTTGCGTGTGTGCCAGACCTAGGGTTGTTTGTTGTAGACCTAGAGCTTGTGACAGAGTCTTCTGGTGGACAGCATTTACATATAGACAGTTTACACTCAGTAGGTGACAGTTTACACTCAGTAGGTGACAGTTTACACTCAGTAGGTGACAGTTTACACTCAGTAGGTGACAGTTTACACTCAGTAGGCAGATTATGCATGCACCTAGTTGTTGGCAACTTTCAGAGACCTTGTTTGAGGCAAAGTACACTTACACTCAGTAGACAGACTATGCATGCACCTAGTTGTAGGCAGACCTTCAGAGACCTTGTGTGAGTACACAGTACACTTACACTTAGTAGACAGACTGTATGCACATCTTATAAATACACTTACATAGAATTGTTCTATATAAATTGTACGACTTAGTAGAGAAACATCATCTTGTAGACCGTTTGATACAGAAGATGTAGACACATGTTTACATACAGCTGATGGGTAGACTAGAGGTAAACTTCCTGCGGATTTTACATACAGCTGATGGGTAGACTAGAGGTAAACTTCCTGCAGATTTTACATACAGCTGATTGGTAGACTAGAGGTAAACTTCCTGCAGATTTTACATACAGCTGATGGGTAGACTAGAGGTAAACTTCCTGCAGATTTTACATACAGCTGATGGGAAGACTAGAGGTAAACTTCCTGCAGATTTTACATACAGCTGATGGGTAGACTAGAGGTAAACTTCCTGCAGATTTTACATATAGCTGAGGGTAGACGAGGTAAACTTCCTGCAGATTTTACATACAGCTGATGGGTAGGCTAGAGGTAAACTTCCTGCAGATTTTACATACAGCTGATGGGTAGACTAGAGGTAAACTTCCTGCAGATTTTACATACAGCTGATGGGTAGACTAGAGGTAAACTTCCTGCAGAGTTTACATACAGCTGATGGTTAGACTAGAGGTAAACTTCCTGCAGATTTTAAATACAGCTGTAGTTTACAGACACCATGTACACAAAACAAACGAACAAACTTTATTTTCAAATTGTTAAGAACTGGGCACACAGGCCTGACTAACATTTTGCCCTTCTATCACTCTCTTTCATACATTGTTTCATCCATACATCATTCAATGTACACAGATTGTAGACAAGACTGTCGGTATCACTGGTAGACAGGCTATATGTACAACTTGCAGACAGAACAAACTAACGAACAAACTTTATATTCAAAGAGTTCAGAAGTAGGCACGCAGGCCCGTCTGATATTCTGCCCTTCTTCTCTCTTTCCTCTCATTCGTTATTTCATTCAGCAACAATTATGAAGGTGTAACGTACCATACATATGGGAATTTTTATTACCTAGTTATCATTTGAGATAATTTTCCATTATTTTTGTTTTTAGAGGTGCATGTAGTCTGTACTAAGATAGTGTTCAAACAGGTTGCGACTATATGCATAGTTGAGTTGAGTTAAGAACCGACATCACTGCACTCAGGGCATTCCCATACGTGCTCTGTCCCCTCGTTCAACAGCCAGCGAAGAGTCATACTACTAATCGTTCCCACCGCTATCTGATTAAACGTTCTCCTGGTCTTCCCTCTCAGTTTTGAGATTCTTCCAGAACCCCTGCCGATCCCCCGCAATCTCATTCTTTCCACATACGGGTTCTCACTCTGTTCCTCCGCCTTCTCCACCTGGTCCCACAAGCGCATGACCACCTCCCCCTTGTCCATAGGAAAACTACCACCAAGAGGTGCATTCCCTGCTAGCCTATCAGCCTGTTCATTCCCCTGTACACCCGCATGGCCAGGGCAAAATATCCATACAATTCTCACAATCTGTGACCTCTGAAGCGACGAGAGCCATTCCACACGAAACATTCCTTTCTCCACCTTACTAAGCATACTCTTTGAATCCGTAATGAATACAACGTGTGTTGCAGTAGTCTCCTCTAGCCACCGGAATGCCGCTGTTACTGCCTCCACCTCCATTCTCATGCTGGAGGTCGTAGTCTCATATGCCAGACTCTCCTTTTTCAAGACTCGTCCATTAGCCTTTGCAATAAAGCCCCAGCCACTACGTCTGTTTCTCACCACTGACCCATCAGTGTAGATGACTATGTCACCTTGATGTGTGTTGCTCTGGATCAGCTGTTGCACTTCAAACTCAGTGCGGTCCGCTGCCCATTCTCTGCACTCACGACCCAGTGTTATTATTACATTGTGCCAGTCCGTCATGTCTTCCGGAACTTCCAACCCACTCTCTTTCATGATTGATGGTCTCTAGATCACACACCTGACTTATAGAAAGTTCTGCCTGTGCCATCCAGGACCTGCCTCATCCTAGTCTATGACCCTTGACTATAGCCATTGCTGCATGCAGCGGGTGATCCCTGTTTGCGGCAACTCTCAGGTACCATTTGGCCTGAAGGACCCTATGCCTATCCGTCATTGTTAGTAGCGCCAGGATATGAATCCTGCATATAATTGGTGTGTCTTTGCATAATGTATGCCTGTATGCATAATGATTGGTGGTGTCTTTAATTTCTTTTGGAAGATTGTTCCACAACTGAGTGGCAGAGTACGCTAAGCTTGATTTGTATAAGTTTATCCTAGGTTTAGGGACATGAAGTATGTTTAGTCGTTCACCATGTCTTGCATTATATTTAAACAATGGCCAAAGGTAGCTTGGAGCATTTTGAAATAGGATTTTGTGAATTAGTTTAACCTTATTAAAAAGTAAGCGTTTGTGGAGGCAGTAACTGAAGACGTTCACGTAGTTTAGAATTGTCGGCAAGCTTTTCAGCATTAATTAAACGCACTGCCCTTTCTGAATAAAGGCATTTTGTTATTTGGAGCATCCACCCCAGATTGTGAAGCAATAATCAATGTGTGTTTGTATGTTGGAAGTATAGAATATCTTTCTTGTGTTTTTGTCAAGGAAATTTTTAATTTTGGCAAGCTGGTATACTTTTTTCACTATTTGTTTAACGAGAGCATGAACATGGGAATTAAAGGTTAGATTTTGATCAAAGATAAGACCCAGTGCCTTGTGCTCGGTTACACTTTCTACAGACGTGCTACCAATGTGCAGCTGAATGTTTTTATACTAATATAACTAATATAAATTTTTATAAAAGTAAAAATCGCATGTGAACATTGGCTCCAGTAACATGGTTGTCACATGTGGACATTGGCTCCAGTAACATGGTTGTCATATGTGGACATTGGCTCCACTAACATGGTTGTCACATGTGGACATTGGCTCCAGTAACATGGTTGTCACATGTGGACATTGGCTCCAGTAACATGGTTGTCACATGTGGACATTGGCTCCAGTAACATGGTTGTCACATGTGGACATTGGCTCCACTAACATGGTTGTCACATGTGGACATTGGCTCCACTAACATGGTTGTCACATGTGGACATTGGCTCCAGTAACATGGTTGTCACACATGGGCATTGGCTCCAGTGACATGGTTGTCACATATGGACATTGGCTCCAGTGACATGGTTGTCACATGTGGACATTGACTCCAGTAACATGGTTGTCACACATGGACATTGGCTCCAGTAACATGGTTGTCACATGTGGACATTGGCTCCACTAACATGGTTGTCACATGTGGACATTGGCTCCAGTGACATGGTTGTCAGATGTGGACAATGGCTCCTTTAACTTCTCCATGGTTGTTAGATTGTAACAAAGCAACACTAACTGAGAAAATGTGTGTGTGTGTGGGTATATTCAACTAACACTCACTGAGAGAATGTGTGTGTATGCAAGGGGGAGATAGAGAGAGTTATTTATACAAGGAGCAAGATTACAGATGAAATGTTCAGATTAAATGGTGTTGAGATCAAATGAAGTATAAATGAACGGTGTGAACTATATCTTATTTTATCATCAAGTGCATGATGTTCATGGAAATGTGCTGGCAACGTTTTTCTGTTAAATACATCGCATTTGGTGAAATAATCCATCTGAACTTGCTGTCATTTCTGTTTTCTGAATAATAGATAGTCTTTTGTACCATTTCAGTACTTTATAATTAAATAACAAATGCATCCATGCAACAAGAATTGAATATTAAAGAAGGTTGGCTACTAAATATGATAAAACACAGAAAATGAAATATCTTGGTCACTGTAAACGCCATGAAAGTTTGGAGAGAACAATCATGGAGGGGTATATGCCCGGGCAGAGAGGAGAGGAAGACAAAAGAGAAGATGGGTGCAGGATGTGGCGGCTGATCTCCAGATGGGTGTACCGGATGCTGGACAACTTGACCTAGAAGTTTTCAGGAAGGTTGTTATAGGAGTGAGGTTCTGCAAAGGACATGCTACTGAATGAATTAATAAGTAAATACAATATGTACATCTAACCATTGTCCACTGTTTTATCTTCTGTACATCTAACCATTGTCCACTGTTTTATCTTCTGTACATCTAACCATTGTCCACTGTTTTATCTTCTGTACATCTAACCATTGTCCACTGTTTTATCTTCTGTTCATCTAACCATTGTCCACTGTTTTATCTTCTGTACATCTAACCATTGTCCTCTGTTTTATCTTCTGTACATCTAATCATTGTCCACTGTTTTATCTTCTGTACATCTAACCATTGTCCACTGTTTTATCTTCTGTACATCTAACCATTGTCCACTGTTTTATCTTCTGTACATCTAACCTTTATCTTCTGTACATCTAACCATTGCCCACTGTTTTATCTTCTGTACATCTAACCATTGTCCACTGTTTTATCTTCTGTACATCTAACCATTGTCCACTGTTTTATCTTCTGTACATCTCACCACTGTCCACTTTTATCTTCTGTACATCTAACCATTGTCCACTGTTTTATCTTCTGTACATCTCACCACTGTCCACTTTTATCTTCTGTACATTTAACCATTGTCCACTGTTATATCTGAACGCTCTGGCTTATGACAGAGAGACATTTCCGTGAGATATCCGACAGCTGAGGCATCTGGATTATGACAGAGAGACATTTCCGAGAGATATCTGACAGCAACACAGCTAGGACATCTCATCATCACCACCATCATCATCATGTGCCATGCTGGTAAGCGTGGGCATCATGTTTTACCATCTCATTTGATCACCAGAGTCATGGATCAGCTCAGTGTTCTTTTCTCAACCATACAACGTGGCTAAGACATCCAGTTATTTACTTCTCTGCCTTCCCCTTGTTCTCTTCCCCTAAATCTTGCCAGTTGCCACCAAGTTCTCCAATTTATTTCTTATCATAACGTGACCACAAAATTTTGAATGCTGACGTCTAATTTCTCTAATCAGTTTACGATTTTCATTTGGTCTTTTAGGACTTGGTAGTTGGTTTTTCTGTCTGTCCATGGTATTCTTTGTATCTCCTCAGAAACCACATTTCTACAGACACAACCAGATGGGGGAGTGGGTGTAAGATGGGATTTTGTTAAGGAGGTGGACGGGTTAAGTCGTGGAGTGGTTGTAGAGTGGAACCAGGGTGGCAAAGTGGTTAAGGACGAGTTTGGTGTGGCTGAAGGGTAAAAACGGGGTGGAAAAGTGGCTAGCGAGGAGGTCGGGGTGGCTGAAGTGTGGAGAAAGGTTGGAAAAGTGATTAGCGAGGAGGTCGCCGTGTTTGAGGGTATGACTCATAGTTCGGTGTGGCTGTGTGTATGACACAGTGGTCATCATGGCTGAGTGTATGACCGAGGGATTGCCGTGGCTGTGTATGACCCAGTGGTTGTTGTGGCTGTGTGTATGATCAAGTGGTCGCCATGGCTGAGTGTATGACACAGTGGTTACCATGGCTGAGTATATGACCCAGTGGTCACCACTTTGTCAACCCGTCTTCACCCTTCAGCCACGCCGACCTCCTCGCTAGCCACTTTGCCACCCCGTCTCCATCCTTCTGCCACACTGACCTCCTCTCTAACCACATTGCCACCCCGGTCCCACCCGACAACCTCTCAGCAACTCAACCCGTCCACCTCTATAATAACAAAAACCCATCTTATACCCACTCCACAGCCACTTCCCATCTGGAGGAAGAGTACTGTAACCTTATCACACCCGCTGAAACGCATATGCACACACATCCCAACCACTACACCCACTACTAGACACCATCTTTTTCAGGTTTTCATTTGTAACTCCATATGATGATAATGTTTAAACCACTACGGCCCTCTACAGATCTCCTGCTACCCACCCCTTAACAACGAATTTCACTAAACTATATCCACTACAATCAATAATACCTGTCTTTACTTTTTTAAGGTTTTCATTTGTAATCCGTATGATGGTAGTGTTTAAACCAATACAAACCTCTATAAATCACTAATAACCACTATCTTTTATTTTCAATTAAAGAAAATATTCATATATCATTTACCTTTTAATTCTTAAACACCTAAAACAAGAAGTAGTTACGTACCAAAGCACGCGAGATTTGAAAACTAGCTCAAATGAGGTCCGTATTGGGACGTCATACCGGGGACAGTATAACCCAGATAGAAGGATATATACGGCGACCTCGATGGTGCTGCACCTAAAATTAGCCTCAAATACTCCTCCCCTACTACTCAGGGACAACGTCAGGTGAACAGGGACAATAAATGAACACCCGAGAGCTGCCAGTAAACGGAAAATAAATGAATATCCGACGAGCTGTCAGGTAACCAGGGACAATGTCAGGTGAACAGGGACAGTAGATGAACATCCGATGAGCTGCCATGTGAACATAACGTCAGGTGAACAGGGACAGCGTCAGGTGAACAGGGGCATAAAAATGAACACGACGAGCTGTCAGATGAACAGGGACAATAAATGAATACCCGACGAAATGCCTAGTGAACAGGGACAACTTCAGGTGAACAGGGACACTAAATGAACATATGACGAGCTGCCATATGAACAGGGACAACGTCACGTGAACAGGGACACAAATGGACATCCGACGAGCTGCCTGGTGAACAGGGACAATATATGAACATCCGACGAGCTGTGAAGTGAGCAGGAACAACGAATGAACATCTGACAAGAATTCAGGTAAACCGGGATGCACACTCACACAAGACTATGAGAACACACACTCAACAAGACTATGAAAACACACATTCACACAAGACTATGATAACACACACACACACAAGACTATGTGAACACACACTCACACAAGACTGTGAGAACATACACAAGACTATGTGAACACACACTCACACAAAACTATGTGAACACACACAAGACAATGAGAGCATACACTCACACAATACGATGTGAACACACACTCACACAAGATTGCGGGAATACACAATCACTCAAAGACCATCAACAAGTCTCACTCGGCCCCTCTGTGGACATATTAATAGAAGACACGGCCGGAGACCTCCACCCGCTGGTGGTTGTCGCTGATCAACGTATGCAAAACAATTCCGTACACCTCATTACTATTCATGAGACCACATCAACATTCAAAGCCACAAGATTTCCGAGATAAAGATTCCAGAGAGGGACAAGAAAAGAGCATAGACAAAAACAATGGCCGAGTGGACAAACAACATAAAGTGAGAGTTAAAGACGCGGACAGGAATGTCGAAGACGAGCAGTTGACATCGATTAGAAAGTTAGGACAGGCAGCTGGGCGGGGGGAAGTCGTCTTGTCACGTCGTCATCTCTGCTGGCCTCAATATGTCAGTTCAGAGTTGCTCGAACTGTGTGACGTTACTTGCCGTCATACATCTCGCAGATACCGTCATAAGCACAGCGCTCCGCTCCACCCTCTGCGCCAGGCTGCCCCCCCCCCCCAACTGCTAGAAGTGCTAGAAGGTATTGGAATCTTGTCTACATACAGTTGTTTGAAGCCTGTTCAATCCATGCAACTACTCCACTGGGTATATATGAGACTCGCTTCGTGTCCATCTATTCTGCTGTTACTGATGTATCTTGTTGCCAGCGACATACTGTACAGTAACATCCGTGACTGTTGCAAGCTATCTCAGCTACACAATATAGCCATGTTCATCCCCGTTCTCTGCTATCTCAGCTACACAATATAGCCATGTTGATCCCCGTTCTCTGCTATCTCAGCTACACAATATAGCCATGTTGATCCCCGTTCTCTGCTATCTCAGCTACACAATATAGCCATGTTCATCCTCGTTCTCTGCTATCTCAGCTACACAATATAGCCATGTTGATCCCCGTTCTCTGCTATCTCAGCTACACAATATAGCCATGTTGATCCCCGTTCTCTGTTATCTCAGCTACACAATATAGCCATGTTGATCCCCGTTCTCTGCTATCTCAGCTACACAATATAGCCATGTTGATCCCCGTTCTCTGCTATCTCAGCTACACAATATAGCCATGTTGATCCCCGTTCTCTGCTATCTCAGCTACACAATATAGCCATGTTCATCCCCGTTCTCTTGTATCTCAGCTACACAATATAGCCATGTTCATCCCCGTTCTCTGCTATCTCAGCTACACAATATAGACATGTTCATCCCCGTTCTCTGCTGTCTCAGCTACACAATATAGCCATGTTCATCCCCGTTCTCTGCCTAATCTAGCACCTCTGATCTCTTTCTCTCTGTTTCCACAACTCTGATCTCTCTATCTCGCTGTCTCCACAACTCTGATCTCTCTATCTAAACAAATCTGATCTCTCTATCTCTACAACTATGATCTCTCTATCTCCACAGCTACGATCTCCCTATCTCCACGAATATGATCTCTCTATCTCCACAACCATGATCTCTCTATCTCTACAACTATGATCTCTCTATCTCCGCAACTACGATCTCCCTATCTCCACGAATCTGATCTCTCTATCTCCACAACTAGGATTTCTCTATCTCCACAACTCTGATATCTCTATCTCCACAACTATGATCTTTCTATCTCCACAACTCTGATATCTCTATCTCCACAACTATGATCTTTCTATCTCCACAACTATGATCACTCTATCTCCACAACTATGATCTCTCTATCTCCACAACTCTGATCTCTCTATCTCTCTATCTCTACTACTCTTATCTCTCCACTCAGTGAGGTCGACGAATTGCGCAGCTCTTCCTCACTTTAATCCAATTCATCGCGCAAGTCATTCTTCATCCAACAGATATCTCTCCATCTCTCCATGTGCTGCTGATGGCTTGTGTTATTTATAGTTTTGTAAAACGCTTGTATTTGTTGTATGCTGTTTCTGCGTTGTTCAATGTTTACTTGTCGTTACTGTTGTATGCAATAGCTGTGTAAATGTATGTTAATAGAATTGTTCCGAGTCATTCGTTTGCTTTTCCTCTTATTTGTATGGTGCTCTGTGCTCTTTGTATGTTATTCCATGTTATCTGTATGTCTTCCGGTCAAGATGGCGGTGGACGGTTGTGTTGTTTGTAATCGTCGCCTTTTTTCGCGCAGGAGGTGGATATTTTCATCTCTTGCGTGTAAAATGTGTGACCAGAATGTAAAACCAGGAGTTTCTTCTCAAGATCTGCGCCGATGCAACTGAGTTCGTGCATTGTGCGAAGCAGTCCTTGAGTGTGTGTTCTGTGGTGTTCGGCCTATTCAACATGGCGGAACAATTAGTGTGTTCCGTAGGGACGGCGGTCAACAAAACAAGACGACGCGGCCAGCGTGGTAGGCGCAAGCGACATGGAATGTTTGTAGAGTAAGGCGTTTTAGACTTAAGTGTGACCGTCTGGGCCTCTGGTATACCCGTATTCTATACTGGAGCTGTGCCAGCGTAAAACAACGGGGTCCTATTCTAGAAAACCTGGTATTTAGGAACGACATTGTTGCGCTACAGGAGACGAGACTGGGTGACCAGTTACTCCAAATAGCCGGCGTCCAATGTTTCTACAACAGGCGACATCTGGGAATGGCGATTCTCATTCGCGAGAGTTTGATGGCTTCAGAGCTAGACATGTCCAGTTGGGACAATGACGACATACAAATACAAGCGGTTAGAGTTCAATCCGGTCTACCATTCGTGTTGGTGAATGTTTATGCCCGTAACGCAAATATGGACTCCCAGAAGTGGCAGTGCTTAAGTGACATAATAGGTCACGAGAGAAATGTTATTTTCTGTGGCGATTTCAGCGCTGAAGGCAGATTATGGGAAACATTTCCTCCAACACACAGGGGGAGGCGCTCGAGACTGCACTTGAAACCATTGACCTGGTTTGTATCAACAGTGGCTGTGTCACCTAGGACAGCAAGCCGCCCAGGTGATGAGGACAGTGCTACTGACCTGGCGCTGGTTTCTCCTTCACTCTCTACAGTGTGTAGATGGGGTGTCCTAGGGTACCACGACAGCGACCACCACTCTTGCAGCATATTGGTTGAGAAAGGCAGAACCAGGCAGCACAAGTCAACGGTCAAGACTTTCCAGTATGACAGTACAGGGCAAGATGTGGTGAGTGTAATAAGGCGCGAGAAGCGCAGAAAGCTTCAGGGCAGGAAAAAAAGCTGGGAGCAGCCACCTTGGTGGAATTGTGAGGTGGAGAAGGCCTGGATGGATAAGCGTAGTGCTGTAAGGAAATGGCTAACCGCCAAGAAGAACAGAGTTGCCCAGCCCAGTCCCTGAATGCATTTAGAAAGAGAGATGCGCGCAAAAGTAAGCTATTTAAA
Organism: Cepaea nemoralis; assembly: GCA_014155875.1. Taxonomy (NCBI): domain Eukaryota; kingdom Metazoa; phylum Mollusca; class Gastropoda; order Stylommatophora; family Helicidae; genus Cepaea; species Cepaea nemoralis. Next base: position 133,806 of record JACEFZ010028364.1, on the reverse strand, counting down.
AAAAAACTGGTTAAGGTGGTTAAAAGTGAAAAATGGGCAGAGGTATGTCAAAGAGTAAGCTACAGACAAGTCACTGAAATTGTTCTGGCGACTACATAAAAGCATGAGCGGGGTAGTCAAGAATAAGAGAATTTCTGACTTCCACTCATCTGGCAGAGAAATAACGAAAACAAAGGCAAAGCCCTTTTCAAGCGCTTTCTAGAGCAGAGCAACAAGACAGACATGAGAGGCCGAAATCTTGCCAAGGAGGTCACTTCAGACAGGTGCAAGGCCCAGAACATTTCGGATGAAGACACAGTGACAGTGAAAGAAATCAAGGCTGTGCTTCGACGATAAAAAAAACAGCGCTCCAGGGCCAGATGGCATAAGATACGACGACATCAGTAGGTGTACCGACAACGAGCTAGAGAAACTAGCAGACATGTACAACAACAGTATAGGGAGTGCTAGCATCAAGGAGGAGTGGTTACACAGCTATCTGGTTCCCTTGCCGAAGCCTGGCAAAGACCACACAAAAATTCAGGGATATCGAGTAATAACCATGCAGAATACAATAGGCAAGCTGCTGGAGAAGTTAATTGCCAGAAAAATATCAAGCCAGCTAGAGAGGCAAGGTGTTTTCCCACCTACCCTGGGAGGGTACCGTCCAAAAAGAGAAACCTGGACCAATGCAGCAGTTTTTGCCCATGATGTCTATGAATGTTTACACTCAGGCATTGAAACCTTTGCGGCAGCGATTGATCTTGAGGACGCGTACAACAGAGTACCATTGGATTTTTTAATGCTTCAGCTTCTTGAACTCAAAATAAGTCCATTCCTCCTTAGTTGGATCGCTGCAGCCCTCTTCCAACGGAAAGTAGGTTTTAGATGTGGCAGTTGGACTTCAGAACCAATAACTGTATATTCTGGCCTACCACAGGGATCACCATTATCTCCGGTGCTGTTCAACGCCTACACCGTGAGAATCACCAGCGAGCAGATCACGGGACCAGGGAGGACATTGTCATATGCCGATGATGTTTTAGTGTATCGTCAGGGTAAGGATAGAGATCATGTTGCTGTGGAACTACAAACCGAACTCAATCGCATAAGCACTTGGTGTTTTGAGGCTGGGGCAATGGTCAACCCAACAAAGGCAACAGTGACATGGTTCTTTTTGAATAATCATATTGTCAACACTCCAACACCACTGTAAAGCTGTGTTCAGAGACTGTGGAAAGAACGCAGGCAATGAACTACCTGGGGATACGTTTTGATCGAAGCCTTGCTTATAACGAGCACATAGACCAGGTGATAACAAAGGCCAAGCGGGGTTTGGCTGCGATGCGGGTGATGGCGGCAGCAAACTGTGAGCAGCGCCATCTATGTCTTCTGTACGAAGGGCTGGTCATGTCTGTTTTTGAGTATGCGATGGCGATCCTGACTCTCAGCCGTAAGCAGATAGAAAGGATGGAAAGGATACAGAACGAAGCCATGCGCATTATTCTTGGATGTACAAGAGATACAGCATGCAGGGCGATACGCTACCTTCTTGATCTTCCAACCATTGAAGACAGAATACAAATTTGTAGAGCACGTGCCTAACTCAGAGTTAACGCAAACACACAACATCCACTGCATAGTGAAATTAGGAAGGTGAAGGGCAGCAGGTTAAAAAGAGGAAGGTCGTGGATGGGTCAAGCCGAGGACATTCATCGACAGGTATGTTCACTTGAGGACTTAGAACCTGGCGAGAAGTGGGTACAAGTGCCAACAGATTTCTGTGCGTCTCTTTCAGTCTGCATCCAACTAGACAGAAAATGCAGGCAAGAAAAGTCGACTGCCGTGGAATCTTAAGTACAAGCTTTGATTTTCGAGAATTCGTTAGACGGTGATGCTGTCATTTACACAGACGGGTCGGTCGTCCGACATGTGAGAAGCTCATGGGCTTTTACGGCGCAGGCCGGAGGGAGAATTATGAAGGAGGTCTCTGGTGCTTTTGTTGAGACCACAAGTAGCCTGACTATGGAAGTCATGGCAGTAAGTAAATCAATAAACTCCGCACTTGTATTCACTAAATCCCATATTTGTGTTCACTAAATCCAAAACTTGTGTTCACTAAATCCAATACTTGTGTTCACTAAATCCAATACTTGTGTTCACTAAACCCCATACTTGTGTTTATTAAATCCCATACGTGTGTACAATTTCCACAAATTTCAACTGTTGTCGAGGCCTGCACTAAATCCCATACTTGTGTTCACTAAATCCCGTGCTTGTATTCACTAAATCCCACACTTGTGTTCACTAAATCCCATACTTGTGTTAACTAAATTCCACATTTGTGTTCACTAAATCCCACACGTGTGTACAATTTCGACAACTTTCAACTGTTGTCCAGGCCTGCACTAAATCCCATACTTGTGTTCATTAAATCCCATATTTGTGTTCATTAAATCCCATACTTGTGTTCACTAAGTCCCATACTTGTATTCACTAAATCCCATACTCGTGTTCACAAAATCCCATACTCGTGTTCACAAAATTCCATACTCGTGTTCACAAAATTCCATACTCGTGTTCACAAAATCCCATACTCGTGTTCACAAAATTCCATACTCGTGTTCACAAAATTCCATACTCGTGTTCACAAAATTCCATACTCGTGTTCACAAAATTCCATACTCGTGTTCACAAAATTCCATACTTGTGTTCACAAAATTCTATACTTGTGTTCAATTTCCCGGAGCTGCCGGCCATGTCTGCTGGCGGGGGCGATGAAGTCTTGCAGACGTGCAACTGTTCAATGAAAGATGACACGCAATCCCCGGCAGATGGCAGCGCCACCCCCTCGATATTTCCATTATGACTGGAAGTCATTCACGTGACTGAGTCCGTCACTGTAGCCATCTAAATTATGGGAATTGTGGCCAGATGGAGGACGGAGTCGCTGTCTGATCCGTTTATCTAGCTGTAGACATGATCAGCCGGCTAAATAAATATTTATATGTAGTTATAAAAGCTTATTTCTCCAGCTCCATGGATATGTCTTGATACTAATAGGGGTTGTCTGTCTAGATGTAAGCAGCAATGTCCGTAAGAGAGAGAGAGAGAGAGGAGAGAGAGAGAGAGAGAGAGAGAGAGAGAGAGAGAGAGAGAGAGAGAGAGAGAGAGAGAGAGAGAGAGAGAGAGAGGAAACAATGGAGAGAAGAACAAGAAGGTTACCCGACCACTCAGCCCACCAGCAAGATTTGCTTTTTCTTTTGTTTGTGTGTTCCTGCTTTTTCTCCCTCTTTCTTCGTTTCTTCCTTCTCCTCCTCCATCGTCCTCTTATTCTTCTTCATCTATTCCTCCTTCGACTTCTTATCCCTGTTCTCCATTTTCTTCTCTTCCTAAATAGGGGGAAAACATGGTCAAATGAATGGTGTAAACATAAGCAATGCATATTACCATGTTATGAGACAGAAAGAGCGAACAAAGAAACAAACTTTATTTTCAAAGGGTTAAGAATTGGGCACGCAGGCCCGTCTGACATTCTGCTCTTCTTCTCTATTTCCTCTCATACATCATTTCTTTCAACATCACTTATGAAGCTAATCTTAGACAACAAAAGAACAATAAGCATTAAAACGCATGAAAAATAATCACTGAGGCAATGTTTAACATGGGCATTATAAATACCTAAGGAAGGTGTAATGAGCCACCCCCCCCCCCCACACACAACACACACACGCACACACACACACACACATATATATATATATATATATATATATATATATATATATATATATATATATATATTAGTTAGTTAGGTACTAGTTATACATAATTAGCACATAGACCAAGTGATAACAAAGGCCAATCGGGGGTTGGCTGCGATGCGGGTGATGGCAGCAGCAAACTGTGAGCAGCGCCATCTATGTCTTCTGTATGAGGGGCTGGTCATGTCTGTTTTGGAGTATGCGATGGCAATCCTGACTCTCAGCCATAAGCAGATAGAAAGGATGGAAAGGATACAAAACGAAGCTATGCGCATTAGTCTTGGATGTACAAGAGATACAGCATGCAGGGCGATGCGCTACCCTCTTGATTTTCCAACCATTGAAGACAGACTACAAATTTGCAAAGCACATGCCTACCTCAGAATTAACGCAAACACACAACATCCACTGCATAGTGAAATTAGGAAGGTGAAGGGCAGCAGGTAAAAAAAGGAAGGTCGTGGATGGGTCAAGCCGAAGACATTCTTCAACAGATGTGTTCACTGGAGGACTTAGAACCTGGCGTGGAGTGGGTGCAAGTGCCAACAGACTTCTGCACGTCCTTTTCAGTTTGCATCCAACTAGACAGAAAATGCAGACAAGAAAATCCGGCTGCTGTGGAGGCTGAGGTACAAGCGTTGATATTCGAGAATTCGTTAGACGGTGATGCTGTCATCTACACAGATGGGTCAGTCGTCCGACATGTGAGAAGCTCATGGGCTTTTACGGCTCAGGCCGGAGGGAGAATTGTGAAGGAGGACTCTGGTGCTTTCACTGAAACCACAAGTAGCCTGACCATGGAAGTCATGGTAGTAAGTAACGCAATAACATGGCTCGAGACACAGACGTTCAATAGGGCATGTTTCCTTAGCGACTCAATGAGCATGCTCAAGAGGATAGAGATGGGGTGGATCCGAAGAGAGTGGTTACTGTCTGTCTTTGGAGCGGTCTCGGCTGACAAAGATTAGTTTCATCTTCGTGCCAGGGCATGCGGGAGTACAAGGAAATGAGCGATCTGACAAGCTCGCAGGTAACGCTACTGTGGAGGGCGGACGCGCCATGGACCAGGCTGACATTCTGAATGCTCTACGAGAAGTTAGATTCTTGCGTGAACCAAGTGATGACTGTGAATCTACAACAATGGTCAGACTGCGAGAACAGCAAATCAAAAGAGGGGTGACCAAATAAGAACACTACGCAGGAAGCCAAAGAAGATTGATAAACCAACACAGAACTGGCGTCGTTAGCCGCAATACGCTGCGGGATTTGCTGAGGAGGGGATCCGAGCACTTATGGACTGAATGGTTCGATGTGCAATGAGGATTATCTGTCGACTAACTAACTAACTAACTAACTAACTAACTAAGTAACTAACTAACTAACTAACTAACTAACTAACTAACTAACTAACGAATGAACGAACGAACGAACGAACGAACGAACGAACAAACGAACGAATTAACTAACTAACTAACTAACTAACTAACTAACTAACTAACTAACTAACTAACTAACATTAGTTAGTTACTTGGACTGCCAAAGTAACTAACGAAGAATGCCTTAAAGAGGCTGGCGAAAGTATCACATTATATACAACAATAAGAAAGAGACAAACAGCTTTTTTGGTCATGTGATGAGAAGAGAGGCGCTGGAAAACATCGTGACAACTGGAAAGATCGAGGGGAAGAGAGGCAGAAGCAGACCACGAGAAATGATGCTGGATGGATTGCAACGGTAGCATGGAGGAATATCAACAGCAGAGTTGATCCAAAAAACCAAAGACAGATCTGTGGAGAGTCATGAACACCTACGCCAGTCGGCACGACACTTGATGATGATGATATATATATATATATAATATATATATATATATATATATATATATATAATATATATATATATATATATATAAATAAAATGCAATGTATGTATGTATTTATGTCCGTCCGTTCTTTAACGGTCCATCCGATTGAGATGAAATTTTCTACACGTCTTCTTCTCATTCCAGTGCAACCAACTGTCATAGTTTCTTTTAGTGTACAATACTAACATACTTACTAAATTTTAATATTTAAATTTACATGACTTAACATAAGAAAAATTAAATAAAGGGACATAACTTTTAGTAGCATTGCTATATCTTAGGTTAAGTCCCCTGGCTAATAAAATATATATCTAATATATATCTATATAAATAGATAGATAGATAGATAGATAGATGGATAGATAGATGGATAGATAGACAGACAGAGAGACAGACAGACAGACAGATAGACAGAGATAGATAGATAGATAGACAGATAGATAGATACAGATAGATACATAGATAGATAGATAGATAGATAGATAGATAGATAGATACATACATACATACATACATACATACATACATACATAGATACATAGATAGATACATAGACAGACAGACATACAGACAGAGAGATCCCCGCCAGGAACTGGAGGAAGCCGGGCCGGGTCATACAGACAGACAGACAGACAGACAGACAGACAGACAGTCAGACAGACAGTCGGGAACGGGAACTTATATGACTACTTATATGAATTAAATGAGATGCTCCCATCAGGGAATGGGCGAAGCCGGGCCGGGTCAGACAGACAGACAGACAGATCCCCGCAAGGGACTGGGCGAAGCCGGGCCGAGTCAGCTAGTATATATATATATATATATATATATATATATATATATATATATATATATATATATATATATATATACGCCATTGGGGATCTACCAATTCTTGACCACCTGGACACACTTCCCACCATAACAGAAGTTAAGTGTGCTATAAATGAACTTGCATCTGGCAAGGCTCCAGGTAAGGATGGGATTCCAATAGATGTTATCAGGAGTGGGCAAGATACACTCACTGTACAGATCCACCAGCTAATAGAGCTATGCTGGCGAAAAGGACAAGTCCCACAGGATTTGAAAGAGTCAAGCATCATAACACTGTACAAGAACAAGGGCGATCGGAGCGGCTGTAACAACTATAGGGGTATCTCACTTCTGTGTATTGTTGGAAAAGTATTTGCCAGAATTGTTCTGCGCAGACTTCATGTCCTAGGAGATCAAGTCTACCCCTAATCGCAGTGTGGCTTTCGACAGAACCAGTCTACCATTGATATGATATTCTCATTGCGACAAATGCAGGAAAAATGCCGTGAACAGAATCAACCACTGTTTATTGCCTTCATCGACCTTACAAAGGCATTTTATTTGGTCAGTCGTGAGGGTCTGTTCAAGGCACTAAAGAAGATTGGCTGCCCACAAACTCTTCTGTCCATTGTGGAATCATTCCACACAGGCATGAAGGGTATAATCAAGTTTCGGACGACCATCCCCGACCCAGCGCGTCCACAGGTGGCGGATCGTGGAACGGCCTCTAGATATAGAGGTTAGCTGCGAATACCCAATAAGCAGCCGCGGACCAACTAGCGGTGGGCACAGAGGGCGAGGCGGGATCTCAGGGTGGGATCTGAGTTCCTTAGAAAATACCTCATATGCTCGGAGACGTGCCTGCTAAGCGAGTCGGGGCGCTCTAACCCCTCTCCCGGGTAGGTAGAACCCGTTAGCTTTGGACAGCAGTCCGTATAGGAGACGGAAAACTCCAAATATAGACCTCCAAGTTCAAGGTGGACCAGCGTGCTGAGGAACTGGATGGCCATGGGTTAACTGGTCGTGAACGTTGGACGTCTGGCAGGCGTTCGTGTCGGCACCAGGCGTATGGACTCCTACGGGACATCCCCTGCCTCTTCCCTAGCAAGCAGGCAATGCTAGGGTGACCGTTTATTTTCTGCAATATCCAAACTTTGCCTATGGATTTATTTAAACACGGGAATCGTCGTCGGAGCTACGGAGCACGTGCTCTGCGCTTGACACATCCCTCAGAGGTTAGCGAAGAGAGAGTGAGGAGGAGAAGACGAGGAAATGGTGTGAGAAGACGGAATAGAAATAGGAGGGCAGGCGCCAGGAGAACAAGACGAAAAGTGGAGAGACTAGGTTTCAACCATGTAAGAGTGAGATACTGGAACTGTCGTAGTGCCAGGCAGAGAGGTCCTGTATTGGAGAGGCTAATATATGATTTTGACGTCCTCATGCTCCAGGAGCTAAATACAGACAAATACCATTGCCCTGGGTACTCCAGTTATATAAACCCTACTGGGCAGAAGAGACATGGACAAGGTCTGCTGGTGAAGGAAGGAGTGAAGCATGTGGTACTTGACTTGAGCCAGTGGAATCACAGTGCAAGAGAGGTCCAGGGTATACAAATGGAGATTGGTGGCTTAAGTTGGAACATCATAAATGTATATGCCACAGTGGACTGTTTTGTCAGAAAGGAACATTGGGACTGGCTTAAGGAACTGGAGGAATTACCAGGTGATAGGCTACTCATATGTGGAGACTTCAATGCAAGGAACAGAGATTGGGACAGTAGTGGAGAAAACCGACAGGGAATTGCCCTTGCGGATGCCATGGTGGACTCCGATGTGGTCTGCATAAATGATGGTAGGCCGACAAGAATGGCAATGAGGCCTGGCGATGCAGACACAGCTATTGACTTGGCACTTGTCTCCCAGTCATCAGTCCTTGATGTAAAGTGGACTGTTTTGAATGACCATGGGAGTGATCACATGCCATGCTCAGTCCTGATCTCTAAACCCAGGAAAGTTAAAGCTGGGAGAGCGCGCAAGACCTTCCGGTATGAGTGGACCGATTGCCTTCTTGGACGCCTCAGACAAGGGGCATGCAACAGGACTGTTAAAACTCCCTTTTTGCAGCCCCATGGTGGACCCCAGAAGTAGACCATGCTTGGAAAGCAAAGAGAGCTGCAGTGAAGCAGCTAAAGAAAGTGCGACAGACACTTCGAAGCTCACGAGAGGAAGTGGACACAGCGGAAAATGTCAAGAAAGACAAGGTGGAGGTTTTCAAGCGCTGTGCTGCAGAGGCCAAAAAGGCAAAATGGGAATGTTTCATGAAGGAGATTGGAGGTGATAAAACACTGCGAAAATTCTGGAAACTGCACAGGCAAATGCAGAGAAAAGATCGGCCTATGACAGTGGGAACAATTTATAGAGATGATGGTGTGCGCGTGACAACAGACAAAGAGAAAGGGGAGGCGTTTCTCCAGAGATTTTTAGAGCAGACCAATCATAATGATGCGGACACCAGGGATGCAGTTAGAGAGGAGTTATCTGGCACCACGAAGAATATGCAGTATGAAGACATCATACGGGTGGAAGATGTTAAACACATTTTGAAAAAGCCAAAAGACACGGCACCAGGGCCCGATGGGGTCAGGTATGGCCACATGAAGGGTTTGAGCGATGCAGACCTGGAGGAGATGACCGACTGCTTTAACCAGAGCATTAGGACAGCATCAGTACCGCAGGATTGGGTGCACAGCTATCTCATCCCTCTCCCAAAACCATTCAAGGATCAGTCAAAGCTTAGCGGCTTTAGGATCATCACCCTTCAAAATACATTTGGGAAGGTTTTAGAGAAGATAGTCGCTGTTAAGCTGCAGGATTTTCGGAAAGTGGGAAGCTTCTTCCAAGAGGCCTGGGGAGCTACAGGCCAGGAAAAGATACCTGGTCAAATGCAGCCACTTTTGCCTTTGATGTTTATGAGGGGTTCCAGAGTAGACAGGAAACGATGGCGGTAGCGCTTGATCTCGAGGATGCGTACAATAGAGTTCGATATGATATTTTGATGACCGCACTGATGGAGAAGGGGGTCAATCCCTGGTTGGTGAACTGGATAGCAGCCGTCCTGCACTCTCGTCGGGTTGCTCTCCGTCTGGGTGCATGGACCTCAGAGCCACATATGTTAACCCCGGGACTGCCACAGGGATCTGCAGTCTCACCGGTGCTCTTTAATGTGTATACGAGCAAGATTGCAAACCTAGAAGCACCAGGGGTTGGAAGAATACTAACATTTGCAGATGATATTCTTGCATATAGGCAGGGGAGAGATAGGGAGCAAACAGCCCAGGAGTTACAGGCGACAGTAGATAAAGTGATTGACTGGTGCACAGAAATGAGTGCTGTCATCCACCCGGAAAAGGCGGCTGTTTTGTGGTGCTCTCTGGACAACAGGATTGTAAGAGCTGATGTCCCAAGCCTCGCGATAGATGGTAGAAATGTCAGCAGAGAGAACAAACTGAAGTATCTGGGGATCACATTTGACAGGAGCCTATCCTTCAAGGACCATGTGGAGACGGTTGTGACAAGATCTCAAAAGGGACTCAGTGCACTTAAAACTATGGCTGCAATGGACACAGAGCAGAGAATGCTTTTCACACTATACCAGCACTTGATCCTCTCAGTAATTGATTATGGATTAGGTCTGCTCACTGTCTCAGAGAGTCAGCTGGTGAAGTTAGAGCGCATACAGAACGAAGCTATGCGGGTCATTCTGGGATGCACTAGAGACACCCCAGTAGTGTGTATGCGTTACATCCTTGGTCTGCCGACTGTTGCTGGTAGGCTCAAGGTGATGCAGGCGAAGGCATACCTCAGAGTAGCTGCAGACACAGACCACCCACTGCATGAGGCGCTGGACGCAGTTAAGGGTCAGCGACTGATAAGAGGGAAATCATGGATGGCTCAGGCGGAGGATACGATCAGACAGGTGTGCCCCTTGGAGAACATTAGGCGTGGAGAGGAGTGGGTCAGAGTGCCAGCGGAGCAGTCAGACTTGTGCAGAGTTATAATCACATTAAGCCGGGAGTGCAGGGAGTGGCCAGCAGGGGCCACGGAAGTAGAAATCTAGCAACTAATTCAGGACAATGCTCACTCGGGTGACGTGATTATCTACACAGATGGTTCGGTGTCAAGAGGTGAGAGAAGTGGCTGGGGGTTCATAGCTAATGGTCGACGTTTGGGGCAGGAGAGCCTGGCATATGATACCACAACATCCAGCTTAAGAATGGAGGTAGAGGCAGTCACTGCGGCTCTCCGCTGGATGGAGAATACGACACACACACACACATCGTGATTGTAACTGACTCAGAAAGCATGCTGACGAGGGTGAGGACGGGCAGGCTTCGTGCGGAGTGGCTTGCTTCGCTTCGGAGGTCACGGGTGACAAGCATCGCCTGGATCTTTTCTCCGGGGCATGCCGGTGTACTGGGAAATGAACAGGCGGACAGACTGGTTGGCTCTGCAGAACTTGGTGGAGTATTAATACATGACAAGGCAGATGTGGTTGCGACCTTGTGGGAGCACGTGCACACCTCGGAGGAGCAAATGGATTACCATGGTCTGGCAAGAATGAGACAGCGAGGAGTGACGAGGGGATCTGGCCGACGCTCAACGCTCAGAGGAAAGGCGAGACGGACTTATAATCAGATTGCTACTGGTACTATTAGTGTTGGAACTCTTCGCTGGCTACTGAGGATGGGGACGGAGCACTTATGGGAATGCCCCGAATGCTGTGATGTCGATTCCTAAATCAATCAATCAATCAATCAAGTCTGATGATGCAACTTCTGTAGAGTTTGAAATCAAGAGTGGAGTTAAGCAAGGTTGTGTACTAGCTCCCACCCTCTTTGGAATATACTTTTCACTTCTACTGAAATATGCCTTTCGTGATCAGGATGGTGATAAATTCAATCACTCACGCTTAGATGGTGGCCTCTACAATGCTCAGAGATTGAAGGCCAAGACCAAAATTAGGAGGGTACTGATCAGAGAGTTGCTTTTTGCAGATGATGCTGCAGTTACGACCCACTCTGAGGAAGAATTGCAATGTCTACTATCTACATTCTCCAATGCTTGTTCTGAATTTGGTTTAACAATTAGCAAAATAGAAGACACAGATTATGTCACAAGGTGCACATGGGGTACCATCAATCTTTATTGACAACGCCGAACTAGAGATGGTAGACCATTTTACATATCTAGGATCAGTGGTAAATAGCAAATTATCCCTAGATCAGGAAATCAACATCCGGATTGGAAAGGCAGCAACAACAATGAACAGGAACCCTTTTACTCCGGCTCGGCCGAAAAATCGGCCCTGACGTCACCACACGGTCGTGGCGAAAAACCCGAATCGGCGGAATCGGCCGATTCCTTCGGCTCCGTTGTAAGAACTGCTTTGATTGGTTTGCTTTTAATAGTACCGACCAATCAAATGCTTACTTGCAATTGTCAGCCAATTTAGCTTGAAAATGGCCATTTGTAGCGTGATTCAAACAAGTGGATATTATTTTGTGCGTTATTTCCGAAGTAACGTTTTTTTCGTGGATTTTTTATTTTTAAAATGGCCAGCTTTGAACCCGAAGACGTGCTAGCATTGACTAACTCTGATAGTAGCTATTTTGACAGTTCAGGACTGTCAGATAATGACTTTAGTGATACAGAAAGTGCCCATGAGGATTTCGACCTCGTGTCCCCGTGGTTTTGTGTATTGGGAATAAAGAGGATCGTGTTCATCTATATCCATTCATGGCGATGTCCGGACCAAAAAACATGTCACCAGATGATAGCCAACCTATTACAAATATCAAAAGGGACTTCATGGTTGTTGTTTATTTTAACCATAAGTGTTTATAATTATTCTAAAGTGGTGTAGGTATTCAATGAGGAAATTTTAGGCGAGTACTATTTTTAAAAAATATTTAGTACCAATTCATACATAGTGGTATGAAATATTTTATTTTTCACAAAATACAAAATGAGGTCACCAAATTTGCATAAACATGAACAAAACAACTTCAATCAAACACAGAAATTAAGTGTTAATTTTGGCAAGTTGGTATACTTTTGTGGCTATTTGTTTAACGAGAGCATGGAAGAAGTAGTCAATTTAACGTTGGATTTCGATCAATGATAAGACTGCCACGGCCCGGCTGGTTGCTTGTTGTACATGATATGATGCTTAGGGGTATTAGTTGTACTTTAATCATCATCAAGTAGCCACCGTGGTTGCTTCTCCGCACTTTCCTTTGCTGATGGGTACACTCTGCCATTCTAGACAAAGTACGCCAACTTACTATTAAACACAACTCCTCCCACCTGTAGAAATGTGACTCGGATTCGGATTTAGGTTTTTTGGTTACTATATTCAACTCAACACTGTAGCATGAACATATCACATACACCATAATATATTCCACATTATAATAAACACGACATTGCTATACATTAACTAACATAAAAGAGTGGCTCAATTTTGGTTGTAATTCTGCTCACAATGTGGTCCGTACTGGACGAAACAACAGTCTAGAATGCCCTTTGTCCGGATCTTGCGTCCTATTAGCGAGTCGCAGCGTTTTCACGCTGTGTGAAAAGTATCCAACTACCTAGCTACCTACCTACCTACCTACCTACCTACCTACCTACCTATCTACCTACCTACTAACTTACTTACCTACCTACCTACCTACACACGTACACACCTACACACGTACACATACAACACATACAACATGTACATACGTAAATACATACATACATACATACATACATACATACATACATACATACATACATACATACATACATACATACATACATACATGCATGCATGCATACATACATACATACATACATATATGCTATCTCATCCATACATACATACATACATGCATGCATGCATGCATGTATGTATGTATGTATGGATGAGATAGCATATATGTATGTATGTATGCATGCATGCATGTATGTATGTATGTATGTATGTATGTATGTATGTATGTATGTATGTATGTATGTATGTATGTATGTATGTATGTATGTATGTATGTGATTATGGGTACATACATACATACATACATACATACATACATACATACATACATACATACATACATACATACATACATACATACATACATACATACATACATGCATGCATGCATGCATGCATGCATGCATGCATGCATGCATGCATACATACATACATACATACATACATACATGCATGCATGCATACATACATACATACATACAAACATACATACATACATACATACATACATACATACATACATACATACATGCATGCATGCATGCATGCATACATACATACATACATACATCCATACATACATACATACATACATGCATGCATGCATGCATGCATACATACATGCATGCATGCATGCATGCATGTATGTATGTATGTATGCATGCATGCATGCATGCATGCATGTATGTATGTATGTATGCATGCATGCATGTATGCATGCATGCATGCATGCATACATACATACATACGTACGTACGCACGTACGTACGTGCGTGCGTGCGTGCGTGCGTACGTACGTACGTACATCCATCCATCCATCCATCCATCCATCCATCCATCCATCCATCCATCCATCCATGCAGGCAGGCAGGCAGGCAGGCAGGCAGGCAGGAAGGCAGGTGTAAACACACATAAATACTCTCCTCTCTCTCTCTCTCTCTCTCTCTCTCTCTCTCTCTCTCTCTCTCTCTCTCTCTCTCTCTCTCTCTCTCTCTCTTTCTCTGAATGTAACATGCACAACTGATGAATGAAAGATGAGTGATTGGAAGGGCCGAATGTAAGACGGGCCTGTGCGCCCATTTGTAACCCTTTGAAAATAAAGTTTGATTGTTCGTTCGTTCGTTCTCTCACTCCCATATACCCTCAATTCATACATACAGCAAGGCACACACATACACTCCTTCCCACACACAGACAATCAACACATACACACTGTCACACAGGAAAATACACACATACTAACACAGTCGCACTTCCACGCAGTCACACACCCACACACACTTCTTTACATACGGACACATGTACCGACTCATAATAACAATCGCTAAATCATTCACACAATCATGCTCTCTCTCTCTCTCTCTCTCTCTCTCTCTCTCTCTCTCTCTCTCTCTCTCTCTCTCTCTCTCTCTCTCTCTCTCTCTCTCTCTCTCTCTCTCTCTCTCATGCCCATATATATTCATTCATACATAAAATCACGCATGCATACTTACTCCGCTTCACACACTCACTCAGAGAGAGATTTGATTTGATTTGATTTAACATAATGTTTTAAACGGTCACAAATTGGGCACGCAGGCCCGTCTTACATTCGGCCCTTCCAGTCACTCATCCTTCGTTCATCAATAGTGCATGGTACATTCATATAGAAAAAAAAACATTGTCAAATGAATGTTGTAAACATAAGCAATGCACCTTACCATGTTATGAGACACATCCCCCGCCCAGCAACATATCCCCTACCAACCACACACCCCCTCCCCTCACACAGATTCCCCCACAAACACACAAACCCCCACCCATTCCCAACCAACACACACTCACGAAACCAGCCACCCACACACCCCTCAATCACCCAGCCAAAGACACATCCCCCAACCACACATCCACCCACACACACCCCCACCTACCCACACAACATGCCACCACACACACATCCCACACGCACCCATACACACACCCCACCCACACCACACCCACACTATCCTCCCCACACACCACCACCCACACAATCTCCCCACCCACCCACATCATCCCCCCCACACACACACCCACCAATCCACACAACCTGCCACCACACACACATTCCACACCCACCCACACACATCCCCCACCCACCCACACTCCCACCCACACAATCTCCCCCACCCGCGCTAACCCACACAACATGCCACCACACATACATCTCATACCCACCCACACACATATCACAAACAAGCCATACATCCCGCACCCACCCACACACCCTCACCAATCACACATCCCCACCATCTACACACATTCCCACCCACACATATATTTCACCATCATCTCGCACTTCCTCACACACACATCCCAACAAACATCCCGCACCAACACCCCCAACCCATATACAATCTCCCCACCCATCCACACATTCCCCATCCACCCACACAATCTCCGATACACACATCCGACCACCCACACATATATCCCCCCCACACACACCCACCCACCCCCACACACCCCACACAACCTACACACACTCCCTCACATCCACCTAAACACCCAAACATCCCACATCCACACACATCTCTCACCCACCCAAAAAATCCTCCACCCACCCACACCCACATCCCACACACACACCCCCACCCATACATAATTCCCCACCCACACATCCCCAACCCACACACACATCCACACACCGCCACACATACTCCCGCCACACACATCCTCCCACACACACACACACACACCCACACACATCCTCACATCTAGACACATACATGATGCCTCACATAATCACTGAAACTAATATGAACAACTCCCACACTTCACACACAAATGCACTGAAGATTATCGTGAACATTCTGAGAACGAACGAACAAACTTTATTTTAAAAGAGGAACAAATTGGGCACGCAGGCTCGTCTTACATTCGGCCCTTTCGATCACTCATCTTTCATTCATCAAATTTGCATGTTACATTTACATAGGGGAAAAAAACATTGTCAAATGGATTTTGTAAGCATTGACAATGTTCACAGTCAATACAGGAGTGAGGCAGGGATGTGTGCTCTCTCCCCAGCCATTTAATATCTACATGGACAGAATATCCAAAGAAGCAAGTCTCGACAGAACAGATTCAGAAAATTTAGAACTCTTTACTCCAGATGAAACAACTGACCCACAGGGAATAAATGAACTTCTATTTGCAGATGATCAGTGCCTGTTTTACAGCGACGAGGGCAGACTACAAAATCATATTACTAATCTGAGTTCAACCTGCAGCAGATACAATATGAGTATAAACACTGCCAAAACCGAAGTAATGCAAGTTAGCAGATCGCCAGGCCCACTAAGTATACAGATAAATAACACACCTCTGAAACAAGTTAAAGAATTCAAATACCTTGGAAGTATGATCACAGAAGATGGCAGATTAGACAGAGAAATTGAAATCAGATGTCAAAAAGCTAGTGCACTTACATATCAACTGTCACCCTTACTGAAACATCCAAACATACCCATGTCCTCAAAACGACAGATAATAAACAGCATATTCACACCAACCCTATGCTACCAATCTCAAACCTGGACTTTATCCAAATTACACCTTCGCAAAATCAACACCTGCGAAATGAGATGTCTGAGGAGAGCTGCCAACTTAACAATTCGAGACCGAGTAAGAAATGTTACTATCAGACAGACTGTGGGATCAACACCTTGTGCAACATTTATTAAAAGACAGAAGATCAAGTGGTTTGGCCATGTTGTTAGAATGCAACATCAGCAACTACCATCACTGGCCTTACATCAAAGATCATCTGCGACGAGACCACGAGGACGTCCAAGAAGAAAATGGATTGACGACATCAGAGACATTGTACAACCACACGGAATGACACTATCCAGTGCCGTCCACCGGGCGCTGGAACGCAAATTATTCCTCCCCACGACGCTTGACGGCAGAAGTGGAAGATGATGATGATGATGATGATGACAATGCATATTACGCGTGGTACATTCACATGGGGAATAAAAAACATTGTCAAATAAAAGTTGTAAAACATAAACAGTGCATATTGCAATGTTGTGAGACACATACCCCATCCAGCCTCACACCCCGCAGCCACCCACACATCCCTCAGTCACTAACACATCCCCCACCCATCACACCACCCACCCACCCACACATACCTCCACGCACTCACACAGCCTCAGGCAAATATACATGCCGCCACCCACCCACCGATCCCCCACCAACACACATTTCCCCACCCACACATACATCCCACACCCATCCCATAACCGACACGCACACACCCACCCACATATTCTCCATCACCCACCCACACACCCGCAACCACCCAGCAAAACACACATCATAAAACCACACACACATACCCCCGTCAACCCACACATCCCGCACCTATCCATACATACATCCTGCACCCTCACAATTTTCCCCACCCACCCACACACACAGTTGTTCTGGAATTGCCGATTTTTGGACAATAAATGTTTGAAAAACACATTGTGGAAAAAGTTAAACGACTTTGGAAAGATCATAATCGTCATTATGTTCCATGCCGACAGACGTGGGCGGTCATAGTTCGCGTCTCACACGAACCCCAGAGTCGTGGACCAGGCCTGTGTCCTTGCCCGGATTATGCCCTGTGGTCAAGCCATCTAGCTACACATATCTTTCTATTCCACTTTCTCATTTGCCACCAACCGCCCTTTGTCTCTAAGTTTTCTAGTTTGTTACTACATGTACTTTTATTTTCCCCAAAAATGTGGATTGGCTGCGTTTGATTTTTCGAATCAATTTACGGCTTTCGGTTGTTGAAAGACTGCTTCGCATGTTTCTCGCATCATTGGTGTAGAATATGGCAGATGATTAATGAAGGAACACGTTTAACACGACAAAACACCCCCAGTTGCATTTTATTGGATTCTATGTTTAGAATATTTTGGAGTAAGGGGAAGACAACTGTTGACATTACGTTGACATGAGTTTTTCATCTTGTTGGGGAAAAAAATCATTCATAAAGTTTGTGTGAATTGTTTATGTTTATGGTATTGGGAATTCGAGAAACGTGAAGTTTTTGACATTTTAGTGATGGTGTAGATGTTTGGTTGCAGACTGAATAATGATAATACCAGTGGTACAACACGTAGAGCCGTGCAGTGGTACAACACGTGGAGCCGTGCAGTGGTACAACACGTGGAGCCGTGCAGTGGTACAACACGTGGAGCCGTGCAGTGGTACAACATGTGGAGCCGTGCAGTGGTACAACATGTGGAGCCGTGCAGTGGTACAACATGTGGAGTCGTGCAGTGGGGCAACACGTGGAGCCGTGCTGTGGTACACCATGTGGGGCCGTGCTGGGTTGTAAAGTCAAGATGATGACATTTATCACCAACATAGCTGACAAACCGTCAGACTGACAGGTAGGCAGATAGACAGAGGGACAGACAGGCAAACAGACAAGCAGACAGACAAACAGATTGACGGACTATCCAGAGAGACAGACGGAATGACCAGATATATAGAGACAGAGAGTCCAGACCGAAAGACAGACCGACCGACTAGACAGGCAGATCGACCTGAAAGACTGACCTGACAGATGGACCAGATAGACAGGCCGACCGATCGATTAGATAGAGAGACAGAACGAATGACCAGACTGATAGACACATAGACAGACAGACCAGACCTAACGACAGACAGACCAGACCTAACGACAGACAGGCCAGACCTAACGACAGACAGGCCAGACCTAACGACAGACAGACCAGACCTAACGACAGACAGACCAGACCTAACGACAGACAGACCAGACCTAACGACAGACAGACCAGACCTAACGACAGACAGACCAGACCTAACGACAGACAGACCCAAAAACCAAACCTGCTTACCCGCCAGACCAATGATAGACCAATAGATAGACAGTTGGGCTGACCAATAGACAGACAGACAAACAGTCGGACAGATAGATAGACAGATGGGCTGACCAATAGACAGACATACATAAAGTCGGATAGATAGATAGGCAGATGGGCTGACCAATAGACAGACAGACATAAAGTCGGATCGATAGATAGACAGATAGACGGACCGATAGATAGAAAGATAGACAGACAGATATACGTAGCGAGAGACAAAAAAATCTGACAGATAGATAGATAGATAGATAGATAGATAGATAGATAGATAGATAGATAGATAGATAGATAGATAGATTAGATAGACAGATAGACGGACCGATAGATAGAAAGATAGACAGACAGATATACGTAGCGAGAGACAAAAAAATCTGACAGATAGATAGATAGATAGATAGATAGATAGATAGATAGATAGATGGATGGATGGATGGGTGGGTGGGTGGGTGGGTGGGTGGGTGGGTGGATGGATGGACAGATAGACGGAGTGACTGATAGAGAGACAGAAAAATGGTCCGATAGATAGATAGATAGATAGATAGATAGATAGATAGATAGATAGATAGATAGATAGATAGATAGATAGATAGATAGATAGATAGATAGATGGGTGGGTGGGTGGGTGGGTGGGTGGGTGGATGGATGGATGGACAGATAGACGGAGTGACTGATAGAGAGACAGAAAAATGGTCCGATAGATAGATAGATAGATAGATAGATAGATAGATAGATGGATGGGTGGGTGGGTGGGTGGGTGGGTGGGTGGGTGGATGGATGGATGGACAGATAGACGGAGTGACTGATAGAGAGACAGAAAAATGGTCCGATAGATAGATAGATAGATAGATAGATAGATAGATAGATAGATAGATAGATAGATAGATAGATAGATAGATAGATAGATAGAACGAACGAACGAACGAACGAACAAACTTTATTTTCAAAGGGTTAAGAATTGGGCACGCAGGCCCGTCTAACATTCTGCCCTTCTATCACTCTCTTTCATACATTATTTCATTCACACATCATTCAAGGCTAACAAAGAACAGTAACAATATAAAAGATATGCATTATAAAGGCATGGGCAAAATGCAAACATCAAAACTACACGACACAGTAATATTAGATAATGGTCTGACACTTGTTATTAGCCATGTGGAATATACTGGCCTACAAAAAGGTGATTGGCTGTTATACTAGGGTTTTGTTATTATTATTATTATCTCAATTATTAAGGGGGAAGGTAATCCGTATTGAGATAGTGTTCGAATAATTTGCGATTATATGAATAGGGATTGGTGATGTCTTTGATTTCCTGTGGAAGATTGTTCCACAGCTGAGATGCAGAGTACGTTAAGCTTGTTTTGTATAAGTCAATCCTAGGCTTCGGAATGTGTAGTATATTTAAACGTTTACTGTGTCTAGCATTATATTTAAACAAAGGCCAAAGGTAATTTGGGGCATTCCTTTGCAGGATTTTGTGAATTAGTTTAGCTTTATTGAAAAGCAGGCGTTTGCGGAATGGTAGTAACTGAAGGCGTTTATACAGGCTAGGATTGTCAGATAAATGTTTGCTATAAATTAGACTCATGGCCCGTTTCTGGAGTGAGTAAAGTCGCTTGGTGTTTGAATTAGAACAACCGTCCCAGATTGTAGAGCAGTAGTCAAAGTGTGTCTGTATATGAGAAGTATAGAATAGTTTCCTTGTGTCCTCATCAAGGAAGTTTTTAATCTTGGCGAGTTGATAGACTTTTTTCGCTGTTTGTTTAATGAGCGCTTGAACATGGGAATTAAAGGTTAGGTTTCTATCAATGATTAGGCCTAATGTTTTGTGCTCAATTACACTTTCTACTGGCATGTTATCGATGTGAAGTTGAAGTGATGTGTGTGGGCTTAGAGTCTGAAGTCTTTGTCTGGTTGTTAATAACATTGCTTTTGTTTTAGTGATGTTAATTTGCATACGGTTTGAATAGCTCCACTTAACTACATTATTTAATTCTTGTTGTAAAGACGACTCCAGTAAAATACAGTTTTCAGCGTTTGTGTACACCGTACAGTCATCTGCAAATAGATCGCAGGACTGACGAAAGATGCAAAGGTAGATCGTTAATATATATGGCAAATAATAGAGGGCCAAGAATAGAGCCTTGCGGTACTCCAATATTGAAGGTAGTGGTTTGAGACAGAGATTTATTGTGTGATACTACTTGCTTTCTGTTTGATAGAAAAGATGATATTAGAGTGACTACATTAAGGCCAATTTTCACTGTCTCGAGTTTTTTAATTAAAATAACATGGTCTATCATATCAAATGCTTTCTTGAAATCAATAAACACAGTTCCACATAGACTGTTGTTGTTTATATTCTGGTGCCAATTTTCTATCATGTTTGTTAGGGCCGTATGGCAAGAATATTTTGGTCGAAATCCTGATTGGCTGTCAACAATAAGCTTGTTGCGAACTAGATACTGTAATGTTACTTTATGGATGTGTTTTTCTAGTGGCTTAGATAGTGATGATAGTAAGGAAATGGGTCTGTAATTGTTCGGGAGACCATTGTCCAATGAACCAGATTTAAGAAGAGGGTACACTTTAGCGATTTTGAGAGCTGATGGAAAGTGGCCTTTGGTTAGACACTGATTATATACATAGGTTAGTGATGTACAAATCACTGGCGCAGCACAACGGAGAATCCGGTTGCTGATTCCATCTAACCCAGATGAGGTTGTGTTTTTTAGGTTACTGAGGTAAGTGAATACTTCAGTGATTGTCATTAGCGGTATGTCGGAAAGAATATCGCGGGAGCATCTATTCTCGCAAAACGATGACAATAAAGATAAGTTGCAAGGAGAATTAGGTATTGAAGCCTTCAACTGGTCTATGTCAGTTTGAACAAAATTACTGAATTGGTCGCATGTAATATGATTTGATGGTAAAGAATTTCGGAAGTTATACTTGTTTGTCAAGGTGTTAATTGCCTTCCATATATCCTTACTATTTGTTTTATCCATTACTAAGTTCTTAAAGTAGTTTTTCTTTTCCCGTCGTATGCTATATTGAACTTTGTTTCTAAGAGTACGGTATGCACTGAGATCCCGCTTTTTATGTGCTTTATCTCTGCCTCTCATAATTTCAAGTATTTCCTGGGTGATCCAAGGTGGCTTGACGTGGTGTTTTACTCGAACTTCCTTGACTGGCACATGTCTATCAAAAACATCAATAAAGGTTTTCATCCAGAATTCCAGAGCATCATCCGGGTCAGGAAGCTGATAAACATTGTCTAGAGGTGAACTGAGCAAGTCCTGTAAAAATGCGCTTTGGTTGAAATTTTTGTAACTTCTATATTTTACACTTATGTGTTTATGTTTAGGAGTTTTAATTCCTTTTATAGACCACGTGCAGCATATTGGGTAGTGATCGCTCATTGCACAATTTGGTACGGTGCATTCTATGATGTTGTCTGAGCAAGTTACATAAATGTGATCTATGACTGTTGAAGATGACTTTGTTACTCTAGTAGCTTGTTGTACTATTTGTTGGAAATTGTATGATGCAATTATATTTCCCCATATTATGTTGGATTTGTTGGTGTCAATGTTAAAGTCTCCGAGTAGTATAATTTCCTTCCCAGAAGCGAAAACCACATCCATCATGGTAGTGAAGTTTTCGTACCAGACGTGTCCAGCACTGGGATTTCTATAAAGGTAGCCAATTATCAGGGGTGTGCGGTTTTGAAGTTTTAGCTCTAGCCAGATACATTCTATTTCGCAAGTTTCAAAGTCTAGCCTACGGTGAGCATTTAGTAAATTAGAAACATAGGTTATTATGCCTGTCTCTTGCTTCCTACAGGGATCCCTTCTAAAAACTGTGTACCCTTTAATAGAGATGTCCTCATCTGAAATTGTATCATTAAGCCTACTTTCACTAAGGCCGAATAAATGAAAATTTTGATTAAGGATAGAAGATAACTCTGGTAGCTTGTTAAATAAGCTGCAAATGTTTAAGTGTCCAAGGCGTATTCCTGACTTATTGAGCCAGTGTTGCCACTTCTCAGACATTTCATCCATGAAGAAAAGTGTAAATTCGTCAAAGTTAAGCTAAAAATACAAGATCATAAAAAAAAATCACAATTACATTAACTTACAAAATATCAGTAATACAAATCAATAAGTAAATGACAATATTATAACGATATAACTAATTAGACCAACGAATATAATGCAAACAAGGAACAAAACGAATTAAAGAACATACAACAAATAATTAACTTGAAAAAAATACTACTTCACAAGCTAAGTACCAACTGTTATCCAAAAGAATCAATAAATGACTATACAAGTCAATGTCTCTGTTTAAAGCGGGGAGTGAAGACCCCCTCACTCAGGGTATTAAGGCGATAAAAAATATTATAAAAGATATCTAAGTGTCAATCTCTGTGACTTCAATACGAGTCAATGTTTACAGCCGCGTACAATCTAATACGTTGCTATATAAATCAATAACCAAGTATGCGCATAAACTTTATAGGAGAGGCCCTTTCTTGTACCGAGATCCGGTGTTGCATTGTGCTGAATTGCTAGTAAATACCAGGCTGTGTTGGACCTTGGTACAGCGACATCATAAATGCCTGCCGAAGTGAAGTTGGGCTAAACCGTGTGAGGTATAACAACTCTGGGTTACAATGGAGTGGATACTGTTGATTTCTCACGGGTGTGTAACGACTTCCAACTACAGGCTCTGATTCGTGGCTAACAGGAGGCTGTGTTGGCACGTTGTTGTTACTACTGGATTGATCCTTGCTGTGGAGAAGAGGGAACGTATCTTCATAACTATCAACCTCCTGCGTGAAAGAGGGCTTATTGTACGGATTTGGTGTGATGGAAATGTTCCGTCTGGCTTGGATATCAGGTGCCGTGGTTATGAGTGGTCTGCTCTCTTCTGGTTTATTGGTACTTGATGTGGCGGCAGTATGTCGTCTGGCTTGAGTTTGAGGTGGTGTAGCTAAAAGTGTCCTACGCGATCCAGTATTGGATGTAGGTTGTGTACGTTCAGGGTACTTAAGATTTTTGGCGAGCAAGCTGGTGCCCAATGTAGACAAATGTACTTGATCTTTATAAAGTCGCTTTTTAGGTGCTCCTGACTGTGAAGTAAACACCGGTGTGTTGTTGATGAACTGTATGTTGTTGTGAGAGCAAAACTTCTGCAATATGTTGTTATTTATGTCAGCTAGACGACGCTGGAATCCATAACTCGGTGATATGATGGAGGAGAAGAAGATGGACGAGTTAGGAAAAGTGTGACGTAATCCGTTCAAGAGCGCCAGCAGTTGAGATGTTGTGATTTGCTGGTTGTTCATGGTGTCATTGATACCAATATGGACGCTTGCCCTTTTTACATTAAGATTTACAGCCAACCTCCTAATCTTGTCTGTTAGCCGGTCAACACCAGCCCCAGGCAGTGGAATTATGGAAACAATGTCTTTGTCTGTAGTAGCCATCCGGTCGCTATAAAGACCTTTCATTAGAGAGTCGCCTATTATAATGTGTGTACAGTCGGGTCGTGCTGTCTGCACATGTTGGTTGTCAGTACGCCTTGCTCGTTGTTTCTCCCATTTAACAGCAGTCTGTACGTCTCCATGTAACTCTCCCTGTGTTTCCTGGAGGCGTGTGTTGTCTGTTGGCAGTGCACTATAGCACTGTACGTTTTCTGACGAATTTTCTTGAAGCACTTCGAATCTGTTGCTTATCTTTACACCAATGGGATAGACTGCTTGTAGCGTTTTATCTTCCTCTGCACGTTGAGGTTTTTCCGCGTCTTGTTTTTGGTGAAACTGGGCTTCAAGATTCTCCGAATTTGATACAGCTGCTTGGGATTTACACGCTTGTTCAGTTGAGTTGGTGGAGGACTCGTGCTGTAAAGTTTCTATTGTTTTTCTTAGCAACAGATTTTCCTCTCTCAGGAGCGTGATTTCTTCTTTGAGAGCAGTGTAGTCACTGCTGGTCTTGCTGTTAGCTGCAATGTTCGCTGTAACAGTAGCAGTGAGCGCCTTTAAGGATTGCTCTATTACCTCAATGCGCCTATGACAATCTGTGACAGGTTGGCCCACCTCTCAGATCATTTTGTTACTAGATGGAGATAGCCCTCAGTAAACCCCTCTATGTAGTCTGTATTATTTTTTATTTTTTATCTATATTTTCAAATATTAGATAAAATCGTCTTTGGTTAGTGTATTTATATACATAAAACTATATAGAGAGAGAGTTAAATACTATTTCTTCTTATAGTTAGAAGTAGATGTAGGGTAGAGTTCGTTTACAAGCCAAGAAATCAAGTCAGGCTGAATTTTATATTCAGGTTTGGCTGTGAGAAATAATTTGGCCACAGGAAGGGAACTCTCCTGGATGAGAAGTTAACTTCCGGTAGCACCCTAACGTCTGCCATTTTCTGACAGCCGGCTGGAAGGAGCAGGAGCTACTATCCCGTCAATTGGCTAAAATTGAACACCTGTCTGTATTTAAACATATTTTATGCTGGCTCTTGTTAAGCCGAAAAACCCTCTAAAACATAGAAAAGCCAATGATAGTCTCCACTCCCGATAGGCCAGTCAAAATCTAGTTGCAGGAGCCTGAACCCTGATCATCTGTAGCCGTAGTCACGACCGGTGATTGAGCTACGAACCACTCACTTGATGCAGCAGAGAGTGGAGTCCATACCACGATCCAGTCAGCACTGACAGCTTACCATCCAGGAGGCTAAGGATTATCAGATGAGTGGCTACCCACCCGTTTGCCACTGCACAGCAATCACACAATTTGTCCGCTAGTGGCTAAGAGTCCATGATTATATCCTCTAGCTGAACATTATCTTGTAGAAATTTCAGGGATCTGCGTATCTCTTATGTGTCAGTGAGTTCCCAGTGGGGCTCACGTAGTGTTCTTTAGGATTAAACGTTATGTTATATTTGTACTTTTAACAACTGCGTCTGTCATTATAGAATTAGAATTAGCATCATCAGATTGTGTGACGAGTGAAAGGACTACATCTATACGTATCATTCTGTCTTATCTCCTGTTGTGTGAGAATACATTAGGCAGTGGGGGCTCATTATTCATCCAGGCACGTTAGCAGGAATAACTTGACATACTGTCTTCGTGTGTTAGTACAGTTAGTCGTCATAACTTTCCGCCTGGCACTGTTTAGAAGTAGTGATCCATTCTGGGACTTTGTTAATCATTCTTCTAGAACTGCGAGCCATTTGATCGCTTCTTCAGCAGTGGTTAGATTCTCTATTCGTAGAAGTCTATTTAGTATCTACTTTGATCCAATTTCCATCCTAGTAGTGTACGTTACGCGACACTGGTGGCTCAGTCCGGGCATGACAATCCTATAGATTGTTGGGTTCAGTCGAGTATCCAACTTCATAGATATTTCTAACGTTCAGTCACTAAAAATAGATAGCTACTAATCATACTAGTTAATATATATATATATATATATATATATATATATATATATATATATATATATATATATATATATATATATATACTTATAATATAGGATAATATACTAACTAGGATTATAATATAACACATACGTAGGATTAGTATAAGATAACATAAGTTAGGACAAAGGTGAATTGCTGGCAAACGGGTAAGTGTTGTGTCAATGTGTAACATTTTTTATGCGTGTTATTGAAGATATTTGTGAATCTTTGCGACAAACACATTCTTGATTAAGTGAGTGAGTTATCCAGGTGTATCAACAGATATATTATTACATAACTAACATGTCTTCCGAAAAGCCACCTACTAAAGAGGAACTGCGAGAACAAGGAACATTGTTAGGTTATGAGGGTGCAGAGTTGGAAAAATTTGTAATAGAAGAAGGAAGAACATGGCGCCGAGAACAAAGGGACATCATCAAAGAGAAGGACGAACGAGAGGAAAGAATTAAATTAAAAATCCAGATGGCGGAAATTGAATCCAGACAGAAGATGCGACAAGCTGAATTGGACAACCAGTTGAAACAGGCTGAATTGGACAACCAGTTGAAACAGGCTGAATTGGACAACCAGTTGAAGCAAGCAGAACTGGACAAGGAGTTGAAATTAGCTGAGCAGTTAAGACAGTACGAGTTAGAACTGAGGAGATTAGAACTACAAAATCCTGATGCCTCCGGATTTAGCAGTGCCAGCTCTCCAACTGACAGCCAAGACATTTCCTCAGGACCACATATAACTCCAGGATCAATGAGTTTTCCACTGGCCCACTTCGACCCGAAGGAGGATCAGATGGATGAATATCTTGACAAATTTGTGTTAATGTGTGAAGCCTACAATCTGCCTAAGGATAAATTTAATATTAAACTCTCCCAAGCACTTCGCGGTCCAGCGTATGACGTGTTTGCAAAACTCCCTCCAGGTCTTGAGAAGGACTTTGTTACACTCAAAAATGCTCTCTTGAAACGATATCAGTTAACTTCAGTGCCTACAGGTTGAAGTTCCGTACAGCCAAACGGTCACAAGGAGAATCATTTCCTCAGTTCGCCTCACGGTTACACACTTATTTTAACAAGTGGGTAGAACTGAGTGATTTGGATGCTACTTATGACGGGCTGGAGGAACTAATACTTGTTGAGCAATTTAAAGATGTTCTTCCAAAACAGCTACAAACCTTTATTGCAGAGAATGGTGGCGCTCGGCTAGAGGAGGTTATTTCACTAGCCGAACGATATTTAACTGCCCATGGCGAAGTAGCTGCCACTAAATCTGGTAATTCTTCTACTGCTCAAAATACTCCTGCAACACAGAATAAGGGTTTTCAGCAGAACAACTCTTACGGTAAGGACACCAGAGGGCACACTGGGGGTCCGCACCAAAACCCTGGTTTCCAAAAACAAAATCCACCAGCGAACAATAGTGGATGGGGTAAACCTTACTGCAAGAACTGCAAAAGTAATGATCACCACACGAGCGTGTGCAGAAATAATCCCCCTACCCAGTATGCTGCGTGTATGATTACGGGGGCA
This sequence comes from Cepaea nemoralis, assembly GCA_014155875.1. Classification (NCBI taxonomy): domain Eukaryota; kingdom Metazoa; phylum Mollusca; class Gastropoda; order Stylommatophora; family Helicidae; genus Cepaea; species Cepaea nemoralis. Next base: position 105,622 of record JACEFZ010028364.1, on the reverse strand, counting down.
AGTACCCAACAGAGCATATGTTCTAGTAATGGAACTAGGCCACCCACAGTTGAAACTATTCAGGTTAACGGTAGTCCAGTACTATGTCTCTATGACAGTGGACTCCAGTGTGATGCAATAATAGCTAAGCAGTTAGTGAAACCATCACAAGTAACAAAACAAACAGTTGTAGTCAAAGGGGCTACCAGGAGCTCTCCAACTATAATAGCTAAGATAGCCAAAGTACATGTGACATCTAAGTATGTCACTGGACTCATTTCAGCTGCAGTGATCGATGATCCGGTATATCCTTTCATGCTTGGTCGTAAGTATGTATATTTAGGAGAACTATCATCACCCATGATAATGGCAGCAGTGGAGACCCGGAGTCAGGTTGCACAGTCACATGAACCTATACTCTCAATCAACCCTCTACCTCGGGAGATTAGGGCTGCACAAAATGAATGTCCGACTTTAGCATCTTGTTTTGGCAAACTGCCAAACGGTAGAAATCCTCCAGCAGCGGGAAATTTCTATTTAAAGGACAAGTTGTTGTACCATAGGGCAGGAACTATGGGTACCGAACACGGGCAACTTGTCGTGCCGAAACAATATCGTAATCAGATATTGCATATGGGACATACCATATCCTTCAGTGGACATATGACTGTAGGAGTTACTACCCAGCGTATTTCTTGTCATTATTTTTGGCCGGGAATGACTGCTGACATACGAAGATACGTCCAGTCTTGTCCGGAGTGTCAACATGGCTCCCCCAAGCAGTGGTCTACTCCTGTTTCCATAGGGGAAGGGTTAGTTCTGAACACTCCTTTTGAGCGAGTAGCTATAGACATTATTGGCCCACTGCCCACTTCTAAGAAGAAACATACTTATATTTTAACTGTAGTAGATACAGGTACAATGTGGGCTGAAGCTACTGTACTGCCCTCCATCAATGCAACTAGGGTAGCAGAGGCTCTCCTAGAAATATTTACAAGAGTAGGATTCCCTATTCTTATTGTAAGTGATAGTGGGTCATCATTGAATGAGAAGTTAAGAGGAGAAATCTCCAACATCTTCAGGATGCACCATGTCAACACAGGTTTTAGTCTCACAGAGAATAAGCGACTTGTGGTCAAATATACAGGGACCCTCAACTCGATCGTGAACAAGTTAGTCCAGGAGAAACCAGATAGTTGGGACACGTACTTATCAGCAGCAATGTTTGCCTATCGAGAAGTACCACATGTCGCCACCGGTCTTCCACCTGCTACACTATTGTTCGGACGACCAATTAAAGGACCGCTTGAGGCTCTTTTGAGAACCTGGACTGATGAAGGAACAGATGAGAGTGTCGTCAAGTCTTCACAGTATGTAGAGGAACTGAAACAGAAACTGCACACGGGATGGAAATTAGCTAACTCCACTCTCCGTCGTGCCAGAAAGCAACAGGCTTCCTTCTATAATAAACCCATTAGAAACCAGTCTCTAGAGGTAGGAGATAAAGTGCTAGTCTTATTAACCAAAGGGGATAATAAGTTAGAAATTGCTTGGCAAGGACCATTCATCATTAAAGAGAAGGTGTCCAGCAACAAGTACTCTGTTTCTATTCGCGGGAAAACTACAGTCTTCCACGTGAATTTACTCAAAAGACATTTTGAGAACAACACGAACCCACCAGTTCATATTATGACTCTGGCTGTGGTTGATGATGGATCCAAGGGGGAGCAATCCAGATGGGAAGACAACCCCGACAGATGTGAGGAAGATGACGCGGCTGAACACGATCCCAACTTAGAGATGTCTAAAGGGAAAGTAAGGACGACGCGCATGAAGTATAGGGATCAAGACCAATTGGGTCGAAGGAGAGATGCTGAAATTGTAGGACCTTTATCAGTGACAGACGAAGGACAACCCGACCAACAAAAGCAAAGTTTCCGGAGAAGATTTCCATGGAAGCGACATCAAGGGAGGAGGTTTCTTAGAAGGTGTCTTAGAAACGAAGAGTCTGAGAATTTTGAATAGACATTGTTCTACCGGGGAAGAGGGGGACCTGTCCAAATGACCCATAAACGTCAGAGTAAGGGCTGTCAAAACTATATGAGAATTCGGGCTGGAGAAAAAGTTGTTTCTCCAACTTTTTTTGAACGGTGGGCATTTGTGACAGGTTGGCCCACCTCTCAGATCATTTTGTTACTAGATGGAGATAGCCCTCAGTAAACCCCTCTATGTAGTCTGTATTATTTTTTATTTTTTATCTATATTATCAAATATTAGATAAAATCGTCTTTGGTTAGTGTATTTATATACATAAAACTATAGAGAGAGAGAGAGAGTTAAATACTATTTCTTCTTATAGTTAGAAGTAGATGTAGGGTAGAGTTCGTTTACAAGCCAAGAAATCAAGTCAGGCTGAATTTTATATTCAGGTTTGGCTGTGAGTAATAATTTGGCCACAGGAAGGGAACTCTCCTGGATGAGAAGTTAACTTCCGGTAGCACCCTAACGTCTGCCATTTTCTGACAGCCGGCTGGAAGGAGCAGGAGCTACTATCCCGTCAATTGGCTAAAATTGAACACCTGTCTGTGTTTAAACATTTTTTTGCTGGCTCTTGTTAAGCCGAAAAACCCTCTAAAACATAGAAAAGCCAATGATAGTCTCCACTCCCGATAGGCCAGTCAAAATCTAGTTGCAGGAGCCTGCACCCTGATCATCTGTAGCCGTAGTCACGACCGGTGATTGAGCTACGAACCACTCACTTGATGCAGCAGAGAGTGGAGTCCATACCACGATCCAGTCAGCACTGACAGCTTACCATCCAGGAGGCTAAGGATTATCAGATGAGTGGCTACCCACCCGTTTGCCACTGCACATCAATCACACAATTTGTCCGCTAGTGGCTAAGAGTCCATGATTATATCCTCTAGCTGAACATTATCTTGTAGAAATTTCAGGGATCTGCGTATCTCTTATGTGTCAGTGAGTTCCCAGTGGGGCTCACGTAGTGTTCTTTAGGATTAAACGTTATGTTATATTTGTACTTTTAACAACTGCGTCTGTCAGTATAGAATTAGAATTAGCATCATCAGATTGTGTGACGAGTGAAAGGACTACATCTATACGTATCATTCTGTCTTATCTCC
>JACEFZ010028364.1:7500-97500 GCA_014155875.1 Cepaea nemoralis | reverse complement strand
CATGAAGTGATATAACAGAGTATCTTTCGAGCACTTGATGCAAACCCTCCTCAGACTGAAAGTGCACCCTCACCTTGTATGATGGATAGCTGCAGTTCTACTCCAAAGGAAGCTGGTGCTAAGATGCGGGAGTTGGTCTTCTGAGCCGATAACGATATGTCCAGGATTGCCACAGGGTTCACCACTGTCACCAGTACTATTCAACGTGTATACGGTGCCGATCACTGAACAACAGTTGGATGGGAGGGGTAGGACTCTATCATTCGTTGACGACATCCTCGTGTATCGACAGGGTCGAGATAGACAGGCGGTTGCCAACTATATGCAGGGCGAACTAGATCGAATTTCCTCATGGTGTGCTGATGCCGATGCCCTTGTCAACCCTGCAAAGGCAACGGTTACATGGTTCTCACTAAACAACCATATTGTGAAAACAGACCTGCCGGCAGTAAGAATGGATGGGAGCATTCTGAGTAGAACCCAGTCAATGACATATCTTGGCGTGAGGCTTGATCGTAGCCTGTCCTTCAGAGATCATGTCGATTATGTCATAACGAAGGCTCGAAAAGGTTTGGCAGCAATGAGAGTCATGGCGACTGCCAATATAGAGCAAAGACTGCTATTACTTCTGTTCCAAGGACTTGTGTTTTCACGCATCGAGTATGCCCTGGCCATCCTCACTGTCAGCCCTACACAGATTGGAAGACTTGAAAAGGTACAAAACGAAGCCATGCGCATCATTTTGGGCTGCACGAGAGACACCAGCTGTGTAGCAATGAGATACCTCCTTGACTTCCCGACAATGGAACACAGGATCAAGATCTGGAGAGCTCGTGCATACTTAAAAATAAGTGCAGATGAGCAGCACCCTCTGCATGACGCTGTATTCAGAGAAAAGGGTGACAGGCTAAAGAGGGGCAAATCATGGATGGGTCGGTGTAACGAGATCACCTTGGGTAGTGAGAGTGAACCACACCTGAGGTGTCTCTGGCACTCCCGTGTATTCTAGCCCCAGGGGTTGGACAGGCAGATACACATTTTTACTCTGTGGTTGATCTCATATTAGTTAATTATGTCTACAAGCCCCTCCAGATTCTAGACCCCCACTAACTACCTACACCTGTGGACCAATGAACACTTAGGCATCCTCCGAGACCACACTCAATCATTATACAAAGAGCAAGTCAACGTACATAAAGTTTATTCTACCCTTGAGAATATAGAACTGAAATGAACATCCTGATAGAATAATCTATTTACACAAATAGAGGATAGAGTAGAGACAGAATCAGAGATAATGTTGTCATCATGGAGTTGAGAAGTAGATTGGATGCAGATGTCCTGTCCAGTCGGTCCGCCACTCACCCGGCTTCCTTCCAGTGAGATGACTAGAACCTTGGAGACCACTCCGTCTCCAGAGCGTGGACCCACAACAATAGAGTCACTGCTGGACCTCACTCACTGGACCAACTGCATCTGTATCACTCCCACGGAGTCACTGTTAATACAGTTCTCTAACAACACGGGCTGGGAGACAATCTTCCTGGACTTGACTCCAAGTATTCGTGACTTCGATGAACCTACGTAATCACTGACCAATCGAATGGTCTGTCAATCATAGCACAGTCACACTGCTGAACGAATATGTCAATGACCAATTCAATGGTCCCTTCATCACATCACAGTAACACGGATGGACGAATATGTCAATGACCAATTCAATGGTCTCTCACAGTCACACTGCTTGTAGCATCAGATATGGCAACTGAAATGTCACTGAGTCCTACTCGAACACAGTTTATAATCTTCATACTGAGACAGTACATTATTAGAATCAGACATCTATTTCACGGAAACAATTCAGGTTGGACTATAATCCCATAGTCCCTTCCACCGGGTTACACTTGCCACAAGTCCATCGCTGGTGTAGTTCTTCTCAAGACCTGCCACTATAGCTGTCCAAAGAACCATTCAAGTGTCTGAAGATCATTTACTTCCGCGTTTAGGCAGAACCACCGTCATAATATACGGTCAGGTGTTTCCTTTCGTTTAGCATGATTACTCAAAATGCTGAAATGTTCCTGGCTGAAACAGAGTATCTTCTACTATAGAAAAACATCACAAACCATCACTTCCCACACGTGCACCTTCAGGGCACTGGTATTTCTTGATGCACCCCTTCACGCATGGTGAATCACATTGGGTACCTGGTGTGGTTGAGTCGGGCGTGATAAGTAAAGAATGGACCCCTTCGCTGTGTCACACGAAGTGGTTTCCTGCCAACGACAATTATAGTTGACTGGTTCCTCAACAGAGCTTGAGCATAACCTACGATGGGTGGCGTTGTGGTATTCTGTTATGATAATTTGGTGTGTCCAGTGTGTGCCGCGTGGTTACACACCCGCTTCACACGCGTGATCCGGGACTGTTTCCGGATCCGGTCAGGGATGTGCACTACTGACGAGCTCAAATGAGGGCGAAACTCGAGTCTAGTGCTTCCATATTGGCGTGGATAGGCCTTAGGTTCATACCAGAGTGCGATCAGCGTTGCCAGTAGTGGGTTGTGCTCAATATTTAAATTTCAAATCCCGAAACAACCACATAATCAATTTGATTGTTGCTCACTGGATTTTAGGAGGCCTGGTGTTCCTTGCCAGTGAGAAGTCCTGATCGTTCGGGTCCCATCGATTGACGGACGTCGGTCGCGGCGATTGGGCGATCTTGAGCATAACCTACGATGGGTGGCGTTGTGGTATTCTGTTATGATAATTTGGTGTGTCCAGTGTGTGCCGCGTGGTTACACACCCGCTTCACACGCGTGATCCGGGACTGTTTCCGGATCCGGTCAGGGATGTGCACTACTGACGAGCTCAAATGAGGGCGAAACTCGAGTCTAGTGCTTCCATATTGGCGTGGATAGGCCTTAGGTTCATACCAGAGTGCGATCAGCGTTGCCAGTAGTGGGTTGTGCTCAATATTTATATATATATATATATATATATATATATATATCACCAAAGCCAACTTACCTTACCACAGAAATCCTGTGTTCCACACAATGAATTCACTATTAAGTTACTACACAATAGTTACATCATTCCTGGTGGCACAGAACTAAGTTCTTCCTTTACTTAGTAACTAAGCACAAATGTTGTCTGAATCTCCACCTACCAACTTACCTGGTTTTCTAACCGTTCTTCTGGCTTCAGCAACTGACTGACATAAATCTAAGTTTCTATCAGGCACAAGTAACTAGGTTTTATTCTAACACAGCAACCTAATAGATGCAACGATTGGCAATATATGGTACATATATTTTGAACCCAGATCGCCCACATCGCATTCCGGCGTTCCTAACCGCTGATTCGCGAGCACACAGTAAACAAATCCACGATTAGTCGTCAACTGCGTTATCGATCGGTTTGCTCATTAGTATGCAAGGACATCCGCATAGGTAATGAGGTTAGAACAATGGCGTGTGCTACACACGTACAAAGTTAAATGATTTAAACAAATATGTACCTGAATGGTGAAAACCAGATTTCCAGTCAGCTTCAGAACTGTTCAAGGGCTTCTCAGCTTCCTTTCCATAACAGTCAGCCGAATCATGGTTGAGGTGAGACGCCACACAAATTTGGCTCACAAGGCCTGCGTCTGCTCTCTCCGAGCAACGTAGAAGTGAATGAAAGGTTTAGCCAATTTCCCCCCTCGTGCCAATTCAATGCGCACGAGAATCTAGTTCTTCTTGAGAAAAGACACTTTCTCGGGAAACCGTCATTCCCCGCCTAGAATTTCTAGATCTCTCTGCACGAGAATTTAGTGCGATACCCAGCCTCACGGGTCACTCAAATTCCGGTGTTTCGAGAAGATTCTAGATAGTAATTCCTCCATCGGCTTCCCTCAGTCTATTTTTAGCTGGGAAAGTCCCCCGATGACGCGCCAAAATAGTGCGGGATCTTTACGACCCAAGACAGATAAACGCGTTTCGTCACAGTCGGGCGGAAGATGCCGTCGGACAGGTCTGCAGTCTTACCAGTATCAACCCCGGCAAGGAATGGGTGCCGGTGCCTCCAGCTTTTAAGTGTACCTTCTCCTGCATTATCACACTCGACAGACGGTGCAGAGAGCAGAACCCTGCCGCTGTCAATGCAGAGGTTAACGCGCTCATCTATGATCACTCAGATAGCCCCGAAGTGCTCATCTATACAGATGGATCTGTTGTAAAGCAGCAGAGAAGTGCGTGGGCATTTACAGCCCGTTCAGCGGGCCGAACCGTTCAAGAATCCAGTGGTGCCCACTCTATGATCACGAGCAGCATGACGATGGAGGTGATGGCAGTTACACAGGCTTTCATATGGCTGGAATCACAGCATTATACCAACGTGTGTGTACTAAGTGATTCAATGAGCATGATTCAGAAGGTCGATGCTGGATCTGTACATAGACAGTGGACTGAGTCGCTGCGGAGGTCTGTTGTCCGCAAAGTCACCTTCATCTTCGTCCCGGGACATGCGGGAGTCGAGGGAAATGAACGAGCTGATAAATTGGCTGGCTCTGCACCCCCTGTAGATGGCCAGCCCATGGATCGTGCCGATGTTATTAACGCCCTTAAAGATATGGCGAGAACAGAGGATTTTGACGCCAGTGATTCCACATCGCTTTCCAGGATGAAAGACCTGGGAGTAAGAATCGGCACAGCCAGACGCGAGAGGTACATCGGGAAAACAAAGCGCCTCGTCAACCAACACAGAACTGGCACTATTAGCCACCTGACGCTGATGCATATGCTGGGGGGAGGATCTGAGCACCTATGGACATGTCCGGAGTGCAACGAAGATACCCCAACTGATAACTAACTAACTAACTAACTAACCACACCATGAAGTGTTATTTGTCTGTTGTAGGAGGTAGTCTTTCTATCTCTGCCACACCACATTAAACAGAGACACCAAACCATGAAGAGTTATTTATCTGTTGTAGGAGGTAGCCTTTCTATCTCTGCCACACCACATTAAACAGAGACACCAAACCATGAAGTGTTATTTGTCTGTTGTAGGAGATAGTCTTTCTATCTCTGCCACGCCACCTGCTCGCACAGACACCAAACCATGAATTGTTATTTGTCTGTTGTAGGAGGTAGCCTTTCTATCTCTGCCACACCACATTAAACACAGACACCAAACCATGAAGTGTTATTTGTCTGTTGTAGGAGGTAGTCTTTCTATCTCTGCCACGCCACCTGCTCGCACAGACACCAAACCATGAATTGTTATTTGTCTGTTGTAGGAGGTAGCCTTTCTATCTCTGCTACACCACATTAAACACAGACACCAAACCATGAAGTGTTATTTGTCTGTTGTAGGAGGTAGCCTTTCTATCTCTGCCACGCCACACTGCTCGCACAGAACCAGATGTGGATGTGAATATGTCTGCAGGTGTTACAGCTTCACAGCTAATTCTTGCTTCATCTGTGCCTTCAGGTCTTACAACTTCACAACTAATTCTTGCTTCATCTGTGCCTTCAGGTGTTACAACTTCACAGCTAATTCTTGCTTTATCTGTGCCTTAGTGTTACCACTTCACAGCTAGTTCTTGCTTCATCTGTGCCTTCAGGTGTTACTACATCACAGCTAGTTCTTGCTTCATACCCTCTATTATTCGCCATATATATTAATGATCTACCTTTGCATCTTTCGTCGTCCTGCGATCTATTTGCAGACGACTGTACAGTGTATACAAACGCCGAAAGCAGTAATTTGATGGAGTCGTCTTTGCAACAAGAATTAAATAATGTAGTTAGGTGGAGCTATGCGAACCGTATGCAAATTAACATCACTAAAACAAAATCTATGTTATTAACAACCAGACAAAGACTTCAGACTCTAAATTCACACAGATCACTTCAACTTCACATCGATAACATGCCAGTAGAAAGTGTAATTGAGCACAAAACATTAGGCCTCATCATTGATAGAAACCTAACCTTTAATCCTCACGTTCAAGCGCTCACTAAACAAACAGCGAAAAAAGTCTACCAACTCGCCAAAATAAAAAATTTCCTTGATGAGGACACAAGGAAAATATTCTATACGTCTCACATACAGACACATTTTGACTACTGCTCTACAATCTGGGACGGTTGTTCCAATTCAAGCACCAAGCGACTTTACTCACTCCAGAAACGGGCCATGAGATTAATTTATAGCAAACATTTAACTGACAATCCTAGCCTGCATAAACGCCTCCAGTTACTACCACTCCGCAAACGTCTGCTTTTCAATAAGGCCAAACTAATTAACAAAATCCTACATCGGAATGCCCCAAACTACCTTTGGCCATTGTTTGAATATAATGCTAGACACAGTAAACGATTAAATATATTACACCTTCCGAAGCCTAGGATAGACTTATACAAAACAAGCTTAACGTACTCTGCAGCTCAGCTGTGGAACAATCTTCCACATGAAATAAAAGACATCATCAATTCCTATACATATAATCGCAAATTATTTGAACACTATCTCAGTACGGATTACCTTCCCCCTTAATAATAGAAGTAATAATATAATAAAACCCTAGTATAACAGCCAGTCCCCTTTTGGTAGGCCAGTATATTCCACATAGCTAATAAGTGCCACACCAGTTATTACTATTACTGAGTCGTGTAGTATTTATTTTTAATTTTTCCACATGCCTTTATAATGCATATCTTTTATATTGTTGCTGTTTTCAGTTAGCCTTGAATGATGTGTGAATGTTATAATGTATGAAAGAGAGTGATAGAAGGGAAGAATGTTAGACAGGCCTGCGTGCCCAATTCTTAACCCTTTCAAAATAAAGTTTTTTTGTTTTTGTTGTTGTTTCATCTGTGCCTTCAGGTGTTACAACTTCACAGCTAGTTCTTGCTTCATCGATGCCTTCAGGTGTTACAACTTCACAGCTAGTTCTTGCTTCATATGTGCATTCAGGTGTTACTACTTCACAGCTAGTTCTTGCTTTATTTGTGCCTTCAGGTACTACCACTTCACAGCTAGTTCTTGGTTCATCTGCATGTCCTTTGCAGAACCTCGCTCCCATAACAACCTTCCGGAAAACTTTTTTGTCATAAGCAAGATGCCCCTCGGCCGATACACCCATCTGGAGATCATCTGCTACACCCTGCACCCATCTTCTCTCTGGCCTTCCTCTTTCTCTCTTCCCGGGCATATACTCATCCATTATTGTTCTCTCCAAACTTTCATGACGTTTCAAGAGAGCAAAATATTTAAATTTTCTTTGTTTTATCGTCGTCAGTAGCCAACCTTTTAAAATATTCATATCGTGTCATATGGATGCATTTGTTCTTTTTTTAATATCCAGGATAGATATTCTTAGAACGCGTCTATAACATTTATATTAAAAAAAAGCATTGATGCGCTGTTATACTTGTTTAGTAAATCTCATATGCATATGTTGCAATGGGAAAGATGCATGCTCTTAAACATCAAATTTTTGTAGGTATGATAATGATGTTTCTTCAACGCTTATGCTACTAAGCCATACACATATTTTGTAAATATACATCACCCCTATTGAAAAACAAATCGACAATAGACGCTTATGCCACTAAGCAATACACACATATTTTAAATATATATCACCATATTGAAAAACAAACTTTTCAAATACTTATATATACACACACACACACACACACACACACACACACACACACACACACACACACACACACATGGGAAATAACGTATCGCTTCTGAGGACCGAACCCTCAAATCCCAATCGAAAACGCCATTATATACTACCGTAATCCTAAGCCGAACCCTAATCTGTAACTCTAACCCTAACGTGAAGCTAATTAATTATCTTTCGCCAGCTGTCACTATCTGCTACAACAAAAGATAATAATAATTAAAAAAAATTATAATTAGCTCCTCGGGTGGATTTGAATTTTGACGTCACAGAAATATTTTACTAAGACTATAAAAGGCGGAGCCCAGCGGAGGGAAGTCTGCATGAGTTGTTTAGTGACGTCACGGGATATTGTAGTAATGCTATATAAGGAGGCACTTGGCGGAGCAGAGCCTGAAATATGATTCTGACTGCGCCTACTATACTACTCATACAGAGATGTAAGTCCTGCAAATAACAGAAATAAGAGAGATGGAGAAAACATATAGAGATGTGAGTGCTGCAGATAGCATAGATATGAGAGATAGGGGAAAAACATACAGAGATGTGGAAGATGGATATAACAGAGATAAGATAGTTGGAGAAAACCAACAGAGATGTGAAAGATCGAGATAACAGATACGAGGGATGGAGAAAACATATAGAGATGTTATTCATTGGCACCTTGCCATCTTGGCAGACTATAGTTTGTTACATCTTCTTATATATAAATTAGGATCTCCGTCTGTCCATATGTCCTTTATGCGCTCGCGAACGGCCCATCCGATTGAGATGAAATTTTCTACACGTCTTCCTTTCATTCCAGCGCAGCTCACTGTCATATTCTTTTAGTGTGAAATCGGCTGCTTACCTAATATTATTTCATTTTTCATTTTTCATTATAATTTCATATATCTCAGGGGACTTAACTCTGTAAAAGTTATTTCAAGGGGCATAACTTTTCTGTATAACTTATAGTCATATTGTGGCATCGTTTTCAAAGATTTATAAACTCTTTGTCCATAGTTATGTACCGGCATATGAGTTATAATAAATAATGATACAATCTGTAAGGCATTTTCAAAGTTTTCATTAAAATAATGCATAATGCATAACATTGTAACTCATCTTTTTTTGCTTAAAGAATAAATAAATAATAGTTACCTTATCTCTATCAAGGTTGAAGATTTTATATTTCTTTACACTGTCGCCAACTCTAAGAAGACATGGAACAACTTCAGCCATTATTAAATCTACAGGCATATGCGTTATATTCCTCCTCCTCCTCTCCCCTCCTCCACCTCCTACCCTCTTCCTCTTCTCCTCCCCCTCCTCCCTCTCCCTCCTCCATCCCCCTCTTCTCTCTTTCTCCTCCTCCTAACTGCTCCTCCCTCTTCCTCCTCTCAGCTCCTACTCCTCCCTTTTCTTCTTCTTCTGCTGCTGTTGCCGCTGCTCCATTTACCCAAGTTAATTGTTGGGGAAGATGTAAAGATCTTTCAAGTGCTCTTTCTAATGCTTTTTGTAAGTTGGTCTTCGTTTATCTAAGGTTGTTCTAACTGCAACCAATAAATGATTAGACAGACAGACAGACAGACAGACAGACAGACAGACAGACAGTCGGGAACGGGAACTTATATGACTACTCATATGAATTAAATGAGATGCTCCCCATCAGGGGCTGGGCGAAGCCGGGCCGGATCAGACAGACAGACAGATAGACAGACAGACAGACAGATAGATAGTCGGGAACGGGAACGTGAGCTTATATGACTACTTGTCACAAAGTGAATGTTGACTAAGTGACAGATAGAGTGGCTATGGTTGTGTCTAGGGTATGTCCTTGTAACAATGTGATGTTGAACAACAGATTAATCAAGATGCATCACCACCAAACACCAGTCAGTGAACAAGCGTTAATTTGCTCACATAATATTCCTTTAATTCTGAATTAACACAGACACATGTAACATATAAATCCAGGAACAATAATTCTCTAAGAATATATCTCCATCCCAATGGAACACGTCGAATAACCCTGCCTCTCAAGGCTACTAAAATATCGTCCCACACGACAGGTATACTAGCCTCTCTCTAGGCCCGACTCAAAGTAACCCACTATGGGTCTCGAATTCCACTCACTATCCCTGGAACCCACAGTGCGGAGTTATCTTCCAAACTCCGTCACAATTCTTCACTTTCTCAGACCACGACCTTCTCCTGGTCCGGTCTAGACTCAACTCCCAGCTCGGAGTCCAAACATCAACTGCCCCGTCAATCTTTGTCCCTCTCTTTTCAACAATTGTATCCCCCACAATGCTTCACACACAACACACAACCTCACTGCTCCAACTGTCTGCCCCTTCTTGCAGCCCCTCTCCCTTACCGTTTATCTCCTTATATTCTCTTTCCGGTGAATGCCCTTTCACCTCTTGAACTGTTTATATTGTACGGCCACTCACCTTAATGCCACTGAACACAGGCATGTGACACTACCCCACCCTCAAAAGAAAACATCGTTTTCAAATGTTGGGAGACTCATACTTATCAAATATGTGACCCAGACACATTGCCTGGGTAGTCGTTAGTATAAATCCAACTTACTCTAGCTACCACACTACATAATACATCAAATACTCATAGTACACTCCCATATTCCCCACACATAAATACAAACAACTTTCTATCTTTTGTATCAATGCATGAACTAATACATCACATAATAATAATAATACATCATAGAAAAGCATTATACTTATGTACCCACAGGTCTCTTACTACTTCACGACCACACAATACTATTTGTGTACCGACACTATATCAGGTGGTTCTGTTCTTGCATTAACCCACCTCTGATTCCTGTCGATGCTGTGTCTACCTTTCATGTACCCATCACTAATGGTACCTCTACAATTACAACATCTGTTTGCTATCCCTAGCCCTGGGTCAGTAATGTCGCGAACACTCTTTTGACCTGACTCAACTTTCCTATCTGCATATTGCACCATTACACTTGAGTCTCTGTTTAGTCTGAACTCTTTATTCAATCCTGGCCCATATATCTGGCACCTTTCTTTCTGCTGCATACGCCTTATGCCTATGTGCCCTGCACATGCACTATCCTGAGCTGTTCTAGTATATCGGTGTCTGTGTGCTAAAGGTACTGCTACTTGCCCACGTGCAGTTCCACTATCTGAAAAGCGGCGAGTAAGAACATTGTTCTTCCTCTCGAAGCACCATCTACCTTTCTTTGACTGCCTATGTTCTACTCTCCTACACCCTTGTGAACATTTGTTCAGAGTAGTATCTTGTCTCTGGGAGTCACTAGCACTATATTTGGGATCCATTCTCATCTGCTCAGCTGTACTATCCTTGTCCTGAGTTCCTGTGTCTACTTCAAGTGCCTCTTCTACCTCAGCTATACTCTCTAATTTAGGTTCTCTTGTGGTAACTACCTCATTACTGCTTACACTATATTTTTGGTCCCAATAAACTACTTCCTCTTCTGTACACTCTTTAACTCCTATAACATTTCCTATGATGAGATCTGCCACTGGTGAGTCTAAAACACATGCTGTCACTCTTCCTGTTATGTATGGTGTTTTTACTGTTATCACGGCTATTGGGTAGAATTCTACTGTCCCATTAAATGTTATGGATCTAATCTTTTCCCTGTATAATCCGAGGGTTGCACTAAACTCTTTCTCACCCCGATGGACGTACATCCGGAATCCCTAATTGTTAACGCTGGCCTATCATTAACAAACCCATGATGCATCTTCAGACTTCCTCCTTCATGCACTGCTGATCCTGCTTTAACTGTGTGACCACATATTAAGACTGGCTGACCATCTTTTTCAAAAAGAGGTTTGCACCCACTACAATCTTCATTGTTCAGCGTCTCAATTACTTGCGCTGCATTTGAGTGCTCTGTTTCTCTCATCCTACATTGATGACTGACATGCCCGTTCCTTCCACATTTGAAACAAGTGATCTCCCTTTTACTGTTGTTCAGTTGGTCCATCTGATGGTTGTGCATCACAATCTGTCATTTTGTGTCTCCAGCTCCCACAATTCCAACATCCGGCATAATTTGGACGTCTCTGGAAGTTCCCTCTTCTATATGGGTACCGTCCTACTCTACCACCATTGTTTCCTCGGAAACCATTATCTTGAAGTTCTTGCTGCTCACCTTTCTGTGCTGCATCCACACTTTTCGCCCTTGGTCTGATGACTGGATTCTGGTCCTGTTTAGTGTACGCTGCACAGACTATTTCCTCACTAATAAGTCTACCAATAGAACTGTTTGGATGTGCAGTCATGTAATTTTGCCCTAACTGTGACATTGTGTCTATGTCCTTTGGCTTACGTTCTTCGAAGAAAGCCACTAAATTAGTATTGCACGATGATACCACCTTGTCTCTTAACATTAGATCTACTAATTTATTAAAATCTTTCCCTACTTCTGCAAGCTCCCTCCATTTGTTAAATGTATTCTTTACAGTGTTAACAAAATCTGTGAAATCTTGATTTGTCTCTGGCACTAACTGTCTAAACTTTGTCCTATATCCATGCTCAGTGAGTTGGAACTTAGTCAGCAAACGTTGACGTAAGATAGTGTAGTTGTTTCTTTCTTCTACAGGTAAATTGAACATGGTGTCTAGTGCCTTGCCCGTAAGAAGCTCGCCAAGTCTAATAGCATACTGGTCTTCGGGGATGCCTAACACTTTCGCTGATGCCTGATATCTGTCAAGATAAGCTTCAAGGTTGTCTCGGTCCGTAAAGTATGGCAGTTTTAATCTCTGTGACGACTGCGAAGGTCTTCTGCTTTCCTCACTTTGACCTTTCGAAGATAGTTCTAGTTTTCTTAACTCGATTTCAGTTTGCATCTGACACTTGATCTTCTCTTTCTCAATTTCCATTTTCATTTGTGTCTCTTTCTCTTCCTGTAGACGCTTGTTTTCCATTTCAGCTAACTTAACTTCCTGTAGACGTTTGTTTTCCATTTCAGCTAGTTTTACTTGCGTCTCTTTCTCTTCCTGTAAACGCTTTGCCTCGCGTTCATTATGCCTCTCCTCTCTTTCCGTCTGCTTTTGTTCTTTCGCTTCTGCATACTCCTGTAACTCTTTACCTTTCAGGCCTATTCTTTCACCTGCTTCAATATATTCCATTAAAGTAGGCATCTTGTACTTGTGGACACGTTGCTGTCTGTCAGCCAACTATAAATGTGACGACTCTGCTGTTAGTCTTTGTGTGCCCTCCCTAAGTACACCTCCACTCCCTGTGTACGTAAATTCGTAGTGCTAAAATATCACCCTGTACTCACCCAGTCACTCTATAAGCACTAGGTAGTGAAGGGGGGAAGTATCACCTATACTCCCTTACTATATATATATCTATGACCAAAAGTTCATGAAGTCCCTGGAAATATTGTTAAACATACATATAAAAACATATACACACAAATGGATGATAACACTAAGTGATGACTATCCAACGCTAGACTTCACAAGCTGAGTACACGGAGACGATGATGACACAGAAATAAACCACAGTAACAACCACAAGCTTGTGTAGAGACACCCACAGTGCGCGTAAAATAAAAATATAAATTGACCACGACCACTAGACAGCAGAAATGACGAAAGATCACAATAAAAACATATATCCGAACACAACAAATATTATATGTAAATATAACGAAAAGAAAGAGAGAAAGAAAAAGAATATATACTGAAAATATACACAGATCTGACGTCAGACAACTCGGCTCTAGATATTGGTTAAGACTATTTCAATGCCCCTGCACGATACGTCAACTCATTAACGTTTTTCTTACAAAAATATCGTAAGCACCAGAAAGACAAATAAATTATTGTGCTGTATCCCGACTCTCGAGAAACACTGCAAAAATATCCTACTTATAACGAACACTGGACCACATACAAATATTTACGTAACGCACAACAACAACAATACTTAGGACGATGAGAACAACAGAAGCAAACAAGGGTTGCCGCCATCAATGTGATGGTAGAATCTTACAAAAGTCCTTAGTTTGTTTTTAATAGTGTCCGAAAATCGCCTGGAAATGTTTGTCGGTTACTGTTTTGAAAAGATTACGACGTTAGCTTCCCACAATGAATTAAAGTTCTGATGCGTTGTCACTTTTTGTTGACGTGGTGACACGATTTTCGACTGTCGTAAAAGTTGAAGATGATGATAATTATCCCAACGCCTTGTATCTTCACAGTCCGTAATGTTTTTGTAACCCTCCCTGTAGGGATGGCCTGTGATTGTATAATGTATGTGAACGCTCTTGTTGTGCCAGAAATATTGGGTTTTCGTTGCGTTTTGGGGAGCCGAAAATACCTTTAAAATCAATGAATGTTTATCTGCGTAGTCACTGTCGCTTTGAAGTGATGGTATGGTTTCACTGTTGCTGACCCGGTTAAACCAACGAATAGCAGAAAATGATCACGCGCTTTAAATCCGCTTCGCAAGTCTTTTTTGGTGAAAAAATGCGCTCATATTTGCGAAGACGGCACCTGAATGACTGTTGTGGTTTGTTTGCCGATGATGACACACACACACAAAGACGTTAAACGTAAATCGTAGTTTCAGTAGAAACCCAACGTGTTATTCTCCGTGGAAATTTTTCCGTCAAATTCCCTGGTTCTCGGCCTTGACTCACAAGGTCATCTCTGTTAGTACCTCAGTGTACTACAATCTTCACTGACTGCGAACAAAGTAATGTCCGGAACTTTTCCGTTATCCACACATACTTCGCTGTCCTCGTAAACAGCACTGACCCTCTTGTCAACCCAATTTGTCCGTGGCGACTCACAATTTCCACCGTCGTTTTACCTGTGGTGAATTCTTAACCTATCGCCCTGCAACCACCCTGTGCTTTGTCCTCAACACACACACACCTGTCAGAATATCATCTTGCCAGTATCATGGCGCCGACTTTTTGTCCTGTTCACTTGACCTATAAACACACGCGCCTGTTTGCGTTAATTTTCTGACGTCCCTGATAGCCGAAGAAATACTGCCTGGTATCCAATTTACCTGTCCTGACCTTCTCGTGACCTATGTGCTACCCAGTTCCCGCACGGAAAAAACCCAGTGTTTCTACCGTGGACACGCTCCGCTGTCCACCCTCTCTCTCTCTCAGGGTGGGCAATGGTTATTTTTATCTGGTTTCTCGTGGACTCTGTATTAATTCTCCGACACTTTTGAAATGCGCTGTTTACTGAAAATGGTGTTTATTCTTGACAGGAGAGCTCTCATTATTGTTGTTGTAATTGGGCATCCGACTAATGTCTCTGATGTTAGTGTTCTCTCTAATCGACGAAGCCTCCCAGAAATCTTCTCTGTCACAAAGTGAATGTTGACTAAGTGACAGATAGAGTGGCTATGGTTGTGTCTAGGGTATGTCCTTGTAACAATGTGATGTTGAACAACAGATTAATCAAGATGCATCACCACCAAACACCAGTCAGTGAACAAGCGTTAATTTGCGCACATAATATTCCTTTAATTCTGAATTAACACAGACACATGTAACATATAAATCCAGGAACAATAATTCTCTAAGAATATATCTCCATCCCAATGGAACACGTCGAATAACCCTGCCTCTCAAGGCTACTAAAATATCGTCCCACACGACAGGTATACTAGCCTCTCTCTAGGCCCGACTCAAAGTAACCCACTATGGGTCTCGAATTCCACTCACTATCCCTGGAACCCACAGTGCGGAGTTATCTTCCAAACTCCGTCACAATTCTTCACTTTCTCAGACCACGACCTTCTCCTGGTCCGGTCTAGACTCAACTCCTCAGCTCGGAGTCCAAACATCAACTGCCCCGTCAATCTTTGTCCCTCTCTTTTCAACAATTCGTATCCCCCACAATGCTTCACACACAACACACAACCTCACTGCTCCAACTGTCTGCCCCTTCTTGCAGCCCCTCTCCCTTACCGTTTATCTCCTTATATTCTCTTTCCGGTGAATGCCCTTTCACCTCTTGAACTGTTTATATTGTACGGCCACTCACCTTACTGCCACTGAACACAGGCATGTGACACTACTTATATGAATTAAATGAGATGCTCCACACCAGGAGCTGGGTGATGCCGGGCCGGGTCAGACAGACAGACAGACAGACAGACAGACAGACAGACAGACAGACAGACAGACAGATAGTCGGTAACGGGAACGGGAACTTATATGACTACTTATATGAATTAAATGAGATGCTCCCCACCAAGGACTGGGCAAAGCCGGGCCGGGTCAGACAGACAGACAGACAGACAGACAGACAGACAGACAGACAGACAGACAGATAGTCGGTAACGGGAACGGGAACTTATATGACTACTTACATGAATTAAATGAGATGCTCCCCACCAACTACAACTCATGGCGGTGTAGATATTTGTCTACAATGGATGCATGTGAACACATAATCATTTTAGCCATCACGCACCATCTTACGTCTCACGTGCTCAGTGTGTCACCTATCAGCAATCATTTCCTCCTGTGTCGTTATTCCATTTCTGATATTTGTCTTCCACGCAACACGTTCAGCGGCGACTTGCTCCCAATGTGCATTATCAATGCCTGTATCAATCATGTCCTGCTTACACACATCTTTGTAACGTAGTAGAGGTCGATCCCGAGATCTCTTACCCATCTGCAATTCACCCACAAAGATGTCCTTTGGTATTCTACCATCATCCATCTCCTAACGTGTCCTATCCATCTAAGTCTACGAAGACTGAGCATGGAACAAACCGTCACACAACCTGATCTTTGCAATACTTCAGTATTTGTGATTTTGTCTTGCCACTTAATACCAAGTATTCTTCGCAGTGTGCTCTCTCCCCTGCTATTTAATATCTACATGGACAGAATTTCCAAAGAAGCAAGTCTCGACAGAACAGATTCAGAAAATTTAGAACTCTTTACTCCAGATGAAACAACTGATCCACCGGGAATAAATGAACTTCTATTTGCAGAAGATCAGTGCCTGTTTTACAGCGACGAGGGCAAACTACAAAAGCATATTAATAATCTGAGTTCAACATGCAGGAGTTACAATATGAACATAAACACAGCCAAAACCGAAGTAATGCAAGTTAGCAGATTGCCAGGCTCACTAAGTATACAGATAAATAGCACGCCTCTGAAACAAGCTAAAGAATTCAAATATCTTGGAAGTATGATCACAGAAGATGGCAGATTGGACAGAGAAATTGAAATCAGATGTCAAAAAGCTAGTGCACTTACATATTAACTATCACCCTTACTGAAACATCCAAACATACGCATGTCCGCAAAACGACAGATAATAAACAGCATATTCACACCAACCCTTTGCTACCAATCTCAGACCTGGACTTTATCCAAATTACTCCTTCGCAAAATCAACACCTGCGAAATGAGATGCCTGAAGAGAGCTGCCAACTTAACAATCTGAGGCCGAGTAAGAAATGTTATTATCAGACTGACTGTGGGATCAACACCTTGTGCCACATTTATTTAAAGACAGAAGATCAAGTGGTTTGGTCATGGTGTTAGAATGCAACACCAGCAACTACCATCACTGGACTTACATCAAAGATAATCTGCGACGAGACCATGAGGACGTCCAAGAAGAAAATGGATTGACATCAAAGACATTGTACAGCCACACGGAATGACACTATCCAGTGCCGTCCACCGGGCGCTGGAACGCAAACTATTCCTCCCCACGACGCTTGACGGCAGAAGTGGAAGAAGAAGATGATGATGATGATGATGATGATTCTTCGCAGACACCGCATTAGAAATCTGTTTAAATGTTTCTCTTGGTGTGAGTAAGTTGACCAGGCTTCACTGCCATAAAGACGAGTATTAAGGACACAGGCTTGATAGACAAGGATTTTTGTTTTGGCAGTAAGCTTCCTGTTTTCCCAGACTCTTTTTTAAAAATTTTTTTTTTATTAACCTGTTCATTTTTGTTGCTGCCTTACCAATCCGAATGTTGATTTCCTGATCTAGGGATAATTTGCTATTTACCACTGATCAATAAAGATTGATGGTACCCCATGTGCACCCTGTGACATAATCTGTCTTAATAGAGATGTGAGTGATGGAGAAATACACATGAGACAACGAAGACAACAAACTGTCCTACACATGAGACCACGAGAACAACAAACTGTCCTACACATGAGACCACGAGAACAACATACTGTCCTACACATGAGACCACGAGAACAACAGACTGTCCTACACATGAGACAACGAGAACAACAGACTGTCCTACACACAAGACAACGAAGACAACAGACTGTCCTACACATGAGACATCGAGAACAACAGACTGTCCTACACATGAGACCACGAGAACAACAAACTGTCCTACACATGAGACCACGAGAACAACAGACTGTCCTACACATGAGACCACGAGAACAACAGACTGTCCTACACATGAGAAATCGAGAACAACAGACTGTCCTACACATGAGACCACGTGAACAACAGACTGTCCTACACATGAGACATCGAGAACAACAGACTGTCCTACACACAAGACAACGAAGACAACAGACTGTCCTACAAATGAGACATCGAGAACAACAGACTGTCCTACACATGAGACCACAAGAACAACAAACTGTCCTACTCAAGAGACAACGAAGACAACAAACTGTCCTACACATGAGACAACGAGAACAACAGACTGTCCTACACACAAGACAACGAAGACAACAAACTGTCCTACACATGAGACCACGAGAACAACAGACTGTCCTACACATTAGACCACGAGAACAACAAACTGTCCTACTCAAGAGACAACGAAGACAACAAGCTGTCCTACACATGAGACAACGATGTAACAACAGACTGTCCTACACACAAGACAACGAAGACAACAGACTGTCCTACACATGAGACATCGAGGACAACAGACTGTCCTACACACAAGACAACGAAGACAACAGACTGTCCTACACAATAGACAGCGAGGACAACAGACTGTCCTACTCAAGAGACAACGAAGACAACAGACTGTCCTACACACAAGACAACGAAGACAACAGACTGTCCTACACATGAGACAGCGAGGACAACAGACTGTCCTTCACACAAGACAACGAAGACAACAGACTGTCCTACACATGAGACATCGAGGACAACAGACTGTCCTACACACAAGACAACGAAGACAACAGACTGTCCTACACATGAGACAGCGAGGACAATAGACTGTTCTACACATGAGATATCGAGGACAACAGACTGTCCTACAAACAAGACAACGAAGACAACAGACTGTCCTACACATGAGACCACGAGAACAACAGACTGTCCTACACACAAGACAACGAAGACAACAGACTGTCCTACACATGAGACAGCGAGGACAACAGACTGTTCTACACATGAGACATCGAGGACAACAGACTGTCCTACACACAAGACAACGAAGACAACAGACTGTCCTATACATGAGACATCGAGGACAACAGACTGTCCTACACACAAGACAACGAAGACAACAGACTGTCCTACACTTGAGACAGCTAGGACAACAAACTGTTCTACACATGAAACAACGAAGATAACAGACTGTCCTACACACGAGACATCGAGGACAACAGACTGTCCTACACACAAGACAACGAGGACAACAGACTGTCATACACACGAGACATCGAGGACAACAGACTGTCCTACACACAAGAAAACGAAGACAACAGACTGTCCTACACCTGAGACAGCTAGGACAACAGACTGTTCTACACATGAAACAACGAGGATAACAGACTGTCCTACACACGAGACATCGAGGACAACAGACTGTCCTACACATGAGACAGCGAGGACAACAGACCGTTCTACACATGAAACAACGAGGACAACAGACTGTCCTACACACGAGACATCGAGGAAAACAGACTGTCCTACACATGAGACAACGAGGACAACAGATTGTCCTTAACACAAGACAACGAGGTCAACAGACTGTCCTACACATGAAACATCGAGGACAACAGACTGTCCTACACATGAAACACCGAGGACAACAGACTGTCGTACATAAAGCATTAGTTTGTTAACAAACACTATTTGTGCGCTCGGCTCTAGTTGTTGTTGTTGTTGTTGTTGTTGTTGTTGTTGTTGTTGTTGTTGTTGTTGTTGTTGTTCTTCTTCTTCTTCTTCTTCTTCTTCTTCTTCTTCTTCTTCTTCTTCTTCTTCTTCTTCTTCTTCTTCTTCTTCTTCTTCTTCTTCTTCTTCTTCTTCTTCTTCTTGTTTTTGTTGTTGTTGTTGTCCCACTCACTAAATGTTTGTTCACAAAGGCTAGGCTGGATGTGCCAGGGCGGACATCTCATCATCATCATGTTTCATGACGATGAAACTGGGAGGTCACGACAGGTCATCTCATACAATCCCCAGAGTTTGAATCAGATCTGTGTGCTTGTCCCAGTTATTTCTTGTGGGCACGCCGCTTATGTATTTATACCTTTGCTTTCCCTTTGTTCTTGTTCCTTGAAGTTTGCCTGTTGTCACAAAGTTTCACGGGTTATTTCTTCTCATAACGTGTCCACCAGATCTTGACTCGCATACGTCTGATTTCTCGAATCAGATAACAGTTTTCATTCGTCACTTGTAGAATGACCAACTCTATGCTACCAACGCCAAACCTGGACAATGACAGACAAAGAGAAAAAGAAAATCACAACAGAAATGAGAATCCTGAGAAGAGTACTCAATGTTTCACGAAGAGAGAAAGTCAGAAATGAAGAAATTAGGACTAAAGTGTGGGTTATAGCAGCGCTAGATTTTAGGAGAAGGCAGCAAGTCAAATGGCTTGGCCACGTAACTAGTTTACCAACTAACAGTATACCACAACAACAATTATATACAGACCAAATGGAAGCAGAAGAAGAGGTCGACCACGTAAACGATGGACAGAGAAAATAGCAGAGTCCACAGGAATCCCAATACATGAAGCCCATAAACGGGCACTCTCCTGCTGTTTATACTTCACCTCGACACCGCAAGGTACAAGAGGAAACATGATGAGATAAGATGAGACTTGCAGAACTTTCTCGTACGTCACATTCTGCTGTGACGATCAAGTTATACTGACTGTGTATTCGCAAAGCCACGACTGGACACGTCGGCGCGGACATCTGGATAGGTTCTAGAACAAACCTGGCCAGGCCATGGACGTTGTCAGCTGCTCATCCATCATACCAGAGTGGAAGCCATCAGCACGGCGTACGCTGAGCGCAGATCTCATGTTTTCTCCTGACCCGAGCCCGCCAGCCAGCGCCAGACACCGCTGTTTGCTACCATTGTCCCATTGCTGATCTCAAATGTCGAAGACAACAGGCGCCTGAGGTGGGTCACACAAGTCAGAAACATTGACTCACTGAATGACCCATCACTTTAACATGTCAGGTGTCTGCAGCTTTTCATTTTCTTGTTCGGAATACTAGTGTGTTCGTTTCCTCGAAGGATATATAGCTGCGGTAAGTAAATGTTGTTGTAACTTCGGTAGAGGATGTTGTCAATTCTGCAGTGAATGTTGTTGTAACTTCTGTAGTAAATGTTGTTGTAACTTCTGTAGTAAATGTTGTAACTTCTGTAGTAAATGTTGTAACTTCTGTAGTAAATGTTGCAACTTATGTAGTGAATGCTATTGTAACTTCTGTAGTAAATGTTGTTGTAAATTCTGTAGTAAATGTTGTGTAACTTCTGTAGTGAATGCTATAGTAACTCATGTAGTAAATGTTTTGTAACTTCTGTAGTAAATATTGTTTAACTTCTGTAGTGAATGCTGTTGTAACTTATGTAGTAAATGCTGTTGTAACCTCTGTAATGAATGTTGTAACTATTGTAATGAATGTTGTAACTTCAGTAGTGAATGTTGTTTAACTGCTGTAGTAAATGTTGTTGTAACTTCTGTAGCACATTTTGTTGTGACTTCTGTAGTAAATGTAATATCTGTAGAAAATGTACCTTCTGTATTGAATGCTATTGTAAATTCTGTAGTAAATGTTTTTGTAACTCCTGCAGTGAATGTTGTAACGTCTGTAGAGAATGCTGTTGAAACTTCAGTAGTGAATGTTGTAACTCCTGTAGTGAATGTTGTAATTTCTGTAGTACATGCTGTTGTAATGTCTGAAGTGAATGTTATAACTCCTGTAGTGAATGTCGTTGTAACTTCTGTAGCGAATGTTATTGTAACTTCTGTAGTGAACGTTGTTGTAACGTCTGTATTGAAAATTGTTGTAACTTCTGTAGTGAATGCTATTGTAACTTCTGTAGTGAATACTGTTGTAACTTCTATAGTAATTTTATTTGTAACTTCTGTAGTAAGTGTTGAAACATTTGTAGTGAATATTGCTGTAACTTCTGTAGTAAATGTTGCTGCAACTTCTGTAGTAAATGTTGCTGTAACGCCTGTAGTAAATGTTGCTGTAACGCCTGTAGTAAATGTTGCTGTAACTTCTGTAGTAAATGTTGCTATGACCTCTGTTGTAAATGTTGCTGTAACTTCTATAGTGAATATTGCAGTAAATATTTTTAGTGAATGTTGTTGAAAGTTCTGTAGTAAATCTTGCTGCAACTTCTGTATTAAATGTTGTAAATTCTGTAGCGAATGTTGTTGTAATTTCTGTAGTAAATGCTGTTGCAACTTCTTCAGTAAATATTGTTGTTACTTCTGTAGTCAATGTTGTTGTAACTTATGTAGTAAATGTTGTTTAACGTCTGTAGTGAATGTTGTTTAACATCTGTAGTGAATGTTGTTATAACGTCTGTAGTTAATTTTGTAAATTCTGTAGTAAATATTGTTGTAACTTCTGCAGTGAATGCTGTTGTAACTCCTGTATTGAATGTTATTGTAACTTCTATTGTAAATTGTTTTGTAACTTCTGTAGTAAACGTTGAAACATTTGCAGTGAATGTTGTTGTAACGTATGTAGTAAATGTTGCCGTAACTACTGTATTGAATCTTGTTGTAACGTCTGTAGTAAATGTAACTTATATAGTAAATGTTGTAACGTCTGTAGTGAATGTTGTTATAACTTCTGTAGTGAATATTGTTCTAACATTTACAGTAAATGGTATTGTAATTTATGCAGTAAATATTGTTGTAACATCTGGAGTAAATGTTATTCTAACTTCTGTAATAAATGTTGTTGTAACTTCTGTAGTGAATGTTGTTGTAACGTCTGTTGTGAATGTTAATTTCTGTAGTATATATTGTTGTAACTTCTGCAGTAATTGTCGTTGTAACTTCTGTAGTAACTGCTGTAACTTCGTTAGTACATGTTTTTTAACTTCTGTACTTAAATTTGTTGTAACTTCTATAGCAAATGTTTTCGTAACGTCTGTTGTAAATGTTGTTGGAACGTTTGTATTGAATGTTGTTGTAAATTAGGTAGTATATGTTGCTGTATCTTCTGTAGTAGATGTTGCAACTTCTGTAGTAAATGTTGATGTAACTTTTGTATTGAATGTTGTTGTAAATACGATAGTACATGTTGCTGTATCTTCTGTAGTAAATGTTGTAATTTCTGTAGTAAATGTTGCTGCATCTTCTGTAGTAAATGTTGATGTAACTTTTGTAGTGAATGTTGTTGCAACTTCAGTAGTAAGTGTTGCTGTAACGTCTGTAGTAAATGTTGTAACGTCTGTAGTGAATGTTGTTATAACGTTTGTAGTGAATGGTGCTGTAACTTCTGAAGTAAATGTTGTTGTAACTTCTGTAGTAAATGTTGTAACTTATGTAGTAAATGTTGTTTAACTTCTGTAGTGAATGATGTAACATCTGTAATGAATGTTGTAACGTCTGTAGTGAATGTTGTTATGAATTCTGTAGTAAATGTTGCTGTAACGTCTGTAGTGAATGTTATTGTAACATCTGTAGGGAATGCTGTTGTAACTTCTATAGTCAATTTATTTGGTAACTTTTGTAGTAAATGTTGTGGTAACTTTTGTAGTCAGTGTTTTTGTAACTTATGTAGTAAATGTTGCCGTAACTTCTGTATTGAATGTTGTTGTGTAACGTCTGTAGTAACTGTTACCGTAACTTTTGTATTGAATGTCGTTGTAAATTCGGTAGTATATGTTGCTGTATCTTCTGTAGTAAATGTTGTAACTTCTGTAGTAAATGTTGCTGTAACTTCTGTAGTAAATGTTGTATCGTCTGTAGTGAATGTTGTTGTAACTTCTGTAGTGAATGTTGGTCTAACGTTTGTAGTAAATGTTATTGTAACTTATGTAGGGAATATTGTTGAAACGTCTGGAGTAAATGTTGTTGTAACTTCTTTAGTAAATGTTGTTGTAACTTCTGTAGTGAATATTATTGTACCATCTGTAGGGAATGCTGTTGTAACTTCTATAGTCAATTGTTTTGGTAACTTTTGTAGTAAATGTTGTTGTAACTTTTGTAGTGAGTGTTTTTGTAACTTATGTAGTAAATGTTGCCGTAACATCTGTATTGAATGTTGTTGTGTAACATCTGTAGTAAATTTTGCCGTAACTTCTGTATTGAATGGTGTTGTGTAACTTCTATAGTAATTGTTGTTGTAGCCTCTGTAGTAAATGTTGTTGTAACTTCTGTAGTAAATGTTGTTGTAACTTCTGTAGTAAATGTTGTTGTAACCTCTGTAGTGAATGTTGTAACTTCTGTAGTAAATGGTGTAACTTATGTAGTAAATGTTATTGTAACGTCTGTAGTAAATGTTATTGTAACTTCTGTAGTAAATGTTGCTGTAACTTCTGTAGTGTATGTTGCAGTAAATTTTTGTAGTGAATGTTGTTGAAAGTTCTGTAGTAAATCTTGCTGCAACTTCTGTATTAAATATTGTAAATTCTGTAGCGAATGTTGTTGTAACTTCTGTAGTAAATGCTGTTGTAACTTCTTCAGTAAATATTGTTGTTACTTCTGTAGTAAATATTGTTGTAACTTATGTAGTAAATGTTGTTTAACATCTGTAGTGAATGTTGTTATAACGTCTGTAGTTAATTTTGTAAATTCTGTAGTAATTATTGTTGTAACATCTGCAGTGAATGATGTTGTAACTTCTGTATTGAATGTTATTGTAACTTCTATTGTAAATTGTTTTGTAACTTCTGTAGTAAACGTTGAAACATTTGCAGTGAATGTTGTTGTAACGTATGTAGTAAATGTTGCCGTAACTACTGTATTGAATCTTGTTGTAACATCTGTAGTAAATGTAACTTCTATAGTAAATGTTGTAACGTCTGTAGTGAATGTTGTTATAACTTCTGTAGTGAATATTGTTTTAACTTTTACAGTAAATGTTATTGTAACTTATGTAGTAAATATTGTTGTAACATCTAGAGTAAATGTTGTTCTAACTTCTGTAATAAATGTTGGTGTAACTTCTGTAGTGAATGTTCTTGTAACGTCTGTTGTGAATATTGTTTAATTTCTGTAGTATATATTGTTGTAACTTCTGCAGTAATTGTTGTTGTAACTTCTGTAGTAACTGCTGTAACTTCGTTAGTACATGATTTTTAAACTTCTGTACTGAAATTTGTTGTAACGTTTATAGCAAATGTTTTTGTAACGTCTGTTGTAAATGTTGTTGTAACTTTTGTATTGAACGTTGTTGTAAATTCGGTAGTATATGTTGCTGTATCTTCTGTAGTAAATGTTGTAACGTCTGTCGTAAATGTTGATGTAACTTTTGTAGTGAATGTTGTTGCAACTTCTGTAGTAAATGTTGCTGTAACTTCTGTAGTAAATGTTGTATCGTCTGTAGTGAATGTTGTTGTAACGTCTGTAGTGAATGTTGTTGTAACGTCTGTAGTGAATGTTGTTCTAAGGTTTGTAGTAAATGTTATTGTAACTTATGTAGTAAATATTGTTGTAACGTCTGGAGTCAATGTTATTGTAACTTCTGTAGTAAATTGTGTTGTAACTTCTGCAGTGAATGTTGTTGTAACGTCTTTTGTGAATGTTGCTTAATTTCTGTAGTATATATTGTTATAATGTCTGTAGTAATTGTTGTTGTAACTTCTGTAGTAACTGCTGTGACTTCGTTAGTAAATGTTGTTTAACTTCTGTAGTGAAATTTGTTGTAACTTCTATAGCAAATGTTTTTGTAATGCCTGTAGTAAATGTTGTTCTAACTTTTGTATTGAATGTTGTAGTAAATTCGGTAGTATATGTTACTGTATCTTCTGTAGTAAATGTTGTAATTTCTGTAGTAAATGTTGCTGCATCTTCTGTAGTAAATGTTGATGTAACTTTTGTAGTGAATGTTGTAACTTATGTAGTAAATGTTGTTTAACTTCTGTAGTGGATGTTGTAACTTCTGTAGTGAATGTTATTGTAACATCTGTAGGGAATGCAGTTGTAACTTCTATAGTCAATTTTTTTGGGTAACGTCTGTATTAAATGTTGTAACTTCTGTATGTAATGTTGTTGTGTAACTTCTGTAGTAAATGTAACTTCTATAGTAAATGTTGTTGTAACCTCTGTAGTAAATATTGTTGTAACTTCTGTAGTGAATGTTGTAACTTCTGTAGTAAATGTTGTAACGTCTGTAGTACATCTTGTTCCAACTTCTGTAGTAAATGTTAGTGTAACTTCTGTAGTATATCTTGTTGTAGTTGTTTGTCGTAAAAGTTGCTGTTGATGTTGGTGGTGAGCTTTTGGAATAAATGTTGTAGTTGTTGGTGAACTTATATAGTAAATGTTGTAGTTGTTGTTGGTGATCTTCTGTAGTGAATGTTGTAACTTCTGTAGTAAATGCAGTTGTATTGTAATTTTTGTAGTAAATGTTGTAATGTGTGTAGTAAATGTTTTTGTAACTGCTGTAGTGAATGTTGTTGTAATTGTTGGTGAACTTCTGTAGTAAATGTTGTTGTAGTTGTCTGTGAACCTCTGTAGTAAATGTTGTTGTAGTTGTCTGTGAACCTCTGTAGTAAATGTTGTTGTAGTTGTCTGTGAACCTCTGTAGTAAATGTTGTTGTAGTTGTCTGTGAACCTCTGTAGTAAATGTTGTTGTAGTTGTCTGTGAACCTCTGTAGTAAATGTTGTTGTAGTTGTTGGTGAACCTCTGTAGTAAATGTTGTTGTAGTTGTCTGTGAACCTCTGTAGTAAATGTTGTTGTAGTTGTTGGTGAACCTCTGTAGTAAATGTTGTTGTAGTTGTCTGTGAACCTCTGTAGTAAATGTTGTTGTAGTTGTCTGTGAACCTCTGTAGTAAATGTTGTTGTAGTTGTCTGTGAACCTCTGTAGTAAATGTTGTTGTAGTTGTCTGTGAACCTCTGTAGTAAATGTTGTTGTAGTTGTTGGTGAATCTCTGTAGTAAATGTTGTTGTAGTTGTTGGTGAATCTCTGTAGTAAATGTTGTTGTAGTTGTTGGTGAATCTCTGTAGTAAATGTTGTTGTAGTTGTTGATGAATCTCTGTAGTAAATGTTGTTGTAATTGTTGGTGAATCTCTGTAGTAAATGTTGTTGTAGTTGTTGGTGAATCTCTGTAGTAAATGTTGTTGTAGTTGTCTGTGAATCTCTGTAGTAAATGTTGTTGTAATTGTTGGTGAATCTCTGTAGTAAATGTTGTTGTAATTGTTGGTGAATCTCTGTAGTAAATGTTGTTGTAATTGTTGGTGAATCTCTGTAGTAAATGTTGTTGTAATTGTTGGTGAATCTCTGTAGTAAATGTTGTTGTAATTGTTGGTGAATCTCTGTAGTAAATGTTGTTGTAATTGTTGGTGAATCTCTGTAGTAAATGTTGTTGTAATTGTTGGTGAATCTCTGTAGTAAATGTTGTTGTAATTGTTGGTGAATCTCTGTAGTAAATGTTGTTGTAATTGTTGGTGAATCTCTGTAGTAAATGTTGTTGTAATTGTTGGTGAATCTCTGTAGTAAATGTTGTTGTAGTTGTTGGTGAATCTCTGTAGTAAATGTTGTTGTAATTGTTGGTGAATCTCTGTAGTAAATGTTGTTGTAGTTGTTGGTGAATCTCTGTAGTAAATGTTGTTGTAGTTGTTGGTGAATCTCTGTAGTAAATGTTGTTGTAATTGTTGGTGAATCTCTGTAGTAAATGTTGTTGTAATTGTTGGTGAATCTCTGTAGTAAATGTTGTTGTAATTGTTGGTGAATCTCTGTAGCAAATGTTGTTGTAGTTGTTGGTGAATCTCTGTAGCAAATGTTGTTGTAGTTGGTGAACTTCTGTACTAAATCTTGTTGCAGCTGCTCGTGTTATTTTGTGGCACACGTCGTTGTCCTTAATTTCTTTATACCTGCCTTATCACACCTGTATAATCTCACACCCACACACTGTGACACCTGTATAATCTCACACCCACACACTGTGACACCTGTATAATCTCTCACCCACACACTGTGACACATGTATAATCTCTCACCCACACACTGTGACACCTGTATAATCTCTCACACACACTGTGACACCTGTATAATCCCTCACCCACACACTGTGACACCTGTATAATCTCTCACCCACACACTGTGACACCTGTATAATCTCTCACACACACTGTGACACCTGTATAATCTCTCACCCACACACTGTGACACCTGTATAATCTCTCACCCACACACTGTGACACCTGTATAAGCTCTCACCCACACACTGTGACACCTGTATAATTTCACACCCACACACTGGGACACCTGTATAATCTCTCACCCACACACTGTGACACCTGTATAATCTCACACACACACTGTGACACCTGTATAATATCTCACCCATACACTGTGACACCTGTATAATCTCACACCCACACACTGTGACACGTGTATAATCTCTCACCCACACACTGTGACACCTGTATAATCTCACACCCACACACTGTGACACCTGTATAATCTCACACCCACACACTGTGACACCTGTATAATCTCTCACCCACACACTGTGACACCTGTATAATCTCTCACCCACACACTGTGACACCTGTATAATTTCACACCCACACACTGGGACACCTGTATAATCTCTCACCCACACACTGTGACACCTGTATAATTTCACACCCACACACTGGGACACCTGTATAATCTCTCACCCACACACTGTGACACCTGTATAATCTCACACACACACTGTGACACCTGTATAATATCTCACCCATACACTGTGACACCTGTATAATCTCACACCCACACTGTGACACCTGTATAATCTCTCACCCACACACTGTGACACCTGTATAATCTCACACCCACACACTGTGACACCTGTATAATCTCTCACACACACACTATGACACCTGACATACCGAGAAAGATATATCAAATTAAGAATACAAAAGACAAAAGGGGTGTGACAGCACTGAGAAATGTGTAGAAGACAAAAGGGGGTGTGACAGCACTGGGAAATGTGTGGAAGACAGAAGGGGGTGTGACAGAACTGGGAAATGTGTGGAAGACAAAAGGGGGTGTGACAGCACTGGGAAATGTGTGGAAGACAAAAGGGGGTGTGATAGCACTGGGAAATATGTGGAAGACAAAAGGGGGTGTGACAGAACTGGGAAATGTGTGGAAGTCGAGAGATATGAAACCCAGCTCTCGCTGGCCAGCTGTAGTGGTACATGAGACATGTGTGTGTGTGTGTGTGTGTGTGTGTGTGTGTGTATGTGTGTGTGTGTGTGGAGGAGAGACACGGAGAACAACAACCTCAGCTCCCACAGGCCAGCTGTAGTGGTACACCATACATGTGTGTGTGTGTGTGTGTGTGTGTATGTATGTGTGTGTGTGTGTGGAGGAGAGACACGGAGAACAACAACCTCAGCACCCACAGGCCAGCTGTAGTGGTACACCATACATGTGTGTGTGTGTGTGTGTGTGTGTGTGTGTGTGTGTGTGTGTGTGGAGGAGAGACACGGAGAACAACAACAACAACAATTAATCATAGATGACAAGCAGTCACCAACACGCGGCTGCCTACATTGACAGGACAGCGAGGATGACCAGCAGGTTGTAGTGATGCTTCCACGCAACAGCTGGCAGAAGACATTCACACTCCGCCCATGCAGTTATGTACACTGACGGGTCAGAGGTGAACAATGCTGGGTGGGGTTGAAGGGCTAAGACAATTGGACACTGTTTTATAAAGGAAGGTTTGGCATATACTGCCACAACATCTAGCAAGACAATGTTCTCGATGGTCAGAGTGCAGTGTGGCCAGACATGTTGTGTTTGTAACCGACTCAGATTATGCTTCGTAAAGTGGAAACCGTCCTGTGTTAGACACGTACGTAAAGTGGAAACGGTCCTGTGTTAAACACGAACGTAAAGTGGAAACGGTCCTGTGTTAGACACGTACGTAAAGTGGAAACCGTCCTGTGTTAGACACGTACGTAAAGTGGAAACGGTCCTGTGTTAGACACGTACGTAAAGTGGAAACGGTCCTGTGTTAGACACGTACGTAAAGTGGAAACGGTCCTGTGTTAGACACGTACGTAAAGTGGAAACGGTCCTGTGTTAGACACGTACGGGTGTTTTGTTGTCTACACTTGCCTTGTCGTCCACTTGTCTACATGTCCACTTGTCTACGTGTCTACTTGTCTACTTGTCCACATGTCTACTTGTCTACATGTCTACTTGTCTACATGTCTACTTGTCAACTTGTCTACTTGTCTACGTGTCTACATGTCTACTTGTCCACTTGTCTACATGTCTACTTGTCCACATGTCCACTTGTCTACTTGTCCACTTGTCTACATGTCTACTTGTCTACATGTCCACCTGTCCACTTGTCCACTTGTCTACATGTCTACTTGTCTACATGTCCACTTGTCTACATGTCTACATGTCTACATGTCTACTTGCCCACTTGTCCACTTGTCCACTTGTCCTCTGTCTACTTGTTTACTTGTCCTCTTGTCTACTTGCCCATTTGTCTTGTTGTCCACTTGTCTACTTGTCCACTTGTCCATTGTCTACTTGTCAACTTGTCCACTTGTCTACTTGTCTACGTTTAATCTTGTTTACTTGTCCTCTTGTCTACTTGTCCTCTTGTTTATTTGCCCATTTGTCTTGTTGTCCACTTGTCTACTTGTCCTCTGGTATACTTGTCTACTTGTCCACCTGTCTACTTGTCTACTTGCCCATTTGTCTTGTTGTCCACTTGTCTACCTGTTCTCTGGTCTA
The DNA here is from genome assembly GCA_014155875.1 of Cepaea nemoralis. Taxonomy (NCBI): domain Eukaryota; kingdom Metazoa; phylum Mollusca; class Gastropoda; order Stylommatophora; family Helicidae; genus Cepaea; species Cepaea nemoralis. The sequence goes on along the minus strand of JACEFZ010028364.1, from coordinate 66,656 downwards.
CTTGTCCATCTGTCTACGTGTCTACTTGTCCATTTGTCCACTTGTCCACCTGTCTACTTGTCAACTTGTCCACTTGTCTACTTGCTACGTTTCCTCTTGTCCTCTTGTTTACCTGTCCTCTTGTCTACTTGTTTACTTGTCCTCTTGTCTATTTGCCCATTTGTCTTGTCCACTTGTCTACTTGTCTACTTGTCCTCTGGTCTACTTGTCTACTTGTCCACCTGTCTACTTGTCTACTTGTCCATTTGTCTACTTGTCTGTGTCTTGCTGCCAACTTTTACTGTTGTCTTTTTTATCATGTTGTCTGCTTGTCCTCTTCCTCTGTCTTGTTGTCCACTTGTCTACTTATCCTGTTGTCCTGCCTATCTCATAATATTACAATATGCGATGTTTATGTTCACAACTTTCCCTTCCTCTGCTTGTTTGCGTGTTTGCCTATCCCTCCCGTCTCATTGCTAGCAACATTGACATTGTCACCTTCCCATGTTCCCTTGCGTACTTCCTGTTAGCTGACCACTGGAGATCCCGGCTCTGTTTGATTGCTGTCTATTCCCACGACATAAACTCACCAGCTATATTAGTTAGTTGTATATCCTTTACGGCTCCATACTTTCTACCCCACTGGATGAAATGAATGATCACCATAATTTTTGATGGACAAACACCATCCTTTACAGGATACAAGCCACCAGCTATATTAGTTAGTTGCATATCATTTAAAGGATGTTGCAGTCAACCCCAGCATGATTTGACTGTTTTTGATTTATTGGCACGTTTACGTTTAGTAGTTTGCCATTGCTTTCTGAACGACCCACACTCATACCATTATATGAAAACCAAAGCAAAGCGCTCTCTGGTGTGTTATGTTACCAATGTTTATTTGTATGTGTGCTGACAGAGGCTGTCTAGCCGTGGCTTTCATTCTCTGCATGACATATCCCTAGTCAGAAATGTCCCATCAGTAATGAGAGCAGTAACCGAATGTCCATCTCCAGAAATGTCCCGTCAGTAATGAGAGCAGTAACCGAATGTCCATCTCCAGAAATGTCCCTTCAGTAATGAGAGCAGTAACCGAATGTCCATCTCCAGAAATGTCCCGTCAGTAATGAGAGCAGTAACCGAATGTCCATCTCCAGAAATGTCCAGTCAGTAATGAGAGCAGTAACCGAATGTTCATATCCAGAAATGTCCCGTCAGTAATGAGAGCAGTAACCGAATGTTCATCTCCAGAAATGTCCCGTCAGTAATGAGAGCAGTAACCGAATGTCCATCTCCAGAAATGTCCCGTCAGTAATGAGAACAGTAACCGAATGTTCATCTCCAGAAATGTCCCGTCAGTAATGAGAGCAGTAACAGAATTTTCATCTCCAGAAATGTCCCGCCAATAATGAGAGCAGTAACCGAATGTTCATCTCCAAAATTGTCCCGTCAGTAATGAGAGCAGTAACCGAATGTTCATCTCCAGAAATGTCCCGTCAGTAATGAGAGCAGGAACCGAATGTTAATCTCCAAAAATATCCCGTCAGTAATGAGAGCAGTAACCGAATGTTCATCTCCAGAAATGTCCCGCCAGTAATGAGAGCAGTAACCGAATGTTCATCTCCAGAAATGTCCCGTCAGTAATGAGAGCAGGAACCGAATGTTAATCTCCAGAAATGTCCCGCCAGTAATGAGAGCAGTAACCGAATGTTCATCTCCAAAAATGTCCCGTCAGTAATGAGAGCAGTAACCGAATGTTCATTTCCAAAAATGTCCCGTCAGTAATGAGAGCAGTAACCGAATGTTCATCTCCAGAAATGTCCCTCAGTAATGAGAGCAGTAGCCAAATGTTCACACTCAGAATTGTCCCCAGTCTGAAAAGTTAGCGTTCACTAAAGTCCGCAGTCAGAAATGTCCGCAATCAGAAATGTCCGGGGTCAGAAATATCCGGAGTTAGAAATTCCCCCAGTGAGAAATGTTCGCTGTGAGAAATGTCCACAGCCAGAAATGTACAGTAAGAAATGTACACAGTGAGAAATATATACAGTAAGAAATGTCCACAGTCAGAAGTGTACACAGTGAGAAATTTCTGCAGTCAGAAATGTATAGTGTGAGAAATGTCCGCTTTCAGAAATGTACACCGTGAGAAATGTCCGCAGTCAAAAATGTGAGCAGACATACATTTCCACAGTCAGAAATGTCCCCAGCAAAAAATGTTTCCATTCGGATCGGTCTCCATGCAGAAGTGATGTAAACCACTAGTAGCAGCACTCAGAAAGATTTGAAGTCAAACATGTCCGCAGTCAGACATGTCCGCAGTCAGTCATGTTCGCAGTCAGATATGCTCACAGTCATTGTTCGCATTCAGACATGTCCGCAGTCAGATATGTTCACAGTCAACGTTCGTAGTCAGACATGTCCGCAGTCAGTCATGTTCGCAGTCAGACATGTCCGCAGTCAGATATGTTTATAGTCAATGTTTGTAGTCAGACATGTTCACAGTCAATGTTCACAGTCAGACATGTTCACAGTCAGATATGTTCAGTCAATGTTCGCAGTCAGACATGTTCACAGTCAATGTTTGCAGTCAGACATGTTCGCAGTCAGATATATTCACAGTCAGGCATGCGCCCCCTCCCCTCCCCCTCCCCCCAATTCTGATATGTTCCTGCCAGACATTTCCCTCAGTCATACAAGTCCTCAGTCAGATATATGTCAAATCATACATTTCTCCAGTCAAAAATGTCCACACTCAGACTTGATTGCAGTCAGAAATGTTCAGTCATAAATCTCCGCATTCAGTCATTTCTCACGCCAGATATTTCCTCTGTCAGAAATGACGTCAATGAAAAGGACTCCCTTCGGAAATGACAAAGATGTCTCCAGTCATGCATTTTCCCAGTGAAAAATGTCCTCACCCAAACTTGACTGCAGGCAGACATGTTCACAGTCAGACATGTTCACAGTCAGACATGTTCACAGTCAGACATATCTTGTCAGACATGTCAACAATTATGGATGTTCGTCCATCACGAATGATGAGGACCATTCATTCATTGCATCTTTTGATTTGATGAAGAACGAATGACTTGCGTTTTAGTTTGGATTATAGAGAGGAAGTGGTTGCGCAACTCCGTCGACCTCACTCTCTTGTCTGCATCCATCTGGTTCCAGTGGCGAGCATGGCAAAACGACTGGAGACGGACACAGATGCAGTGGACGTTAGGCTGCCACAGGCCAGTTATCCCTGTATATATTGGCTCTCAACAACAAATGGTAGCCTAGAGCCTCGTGCAAACGGCCCTTCCGTCAAATCCTTTAATTTTCAGCTTTAAGACAAGGGTAGTGACAAGCGACAAGCCTATGAATACTGATAGGATCAACCAGATATCAGTCAGATAGACAGACTGACCGCCAGAACAGACCACACACACATGCTGCCAACGAGATCTTCAGAAATGTTTCCAATCAGAAATAATCGCAATCAGAAATGCTTCAATCAGAATCGTTCCAAGTCAGATATGTCAATCAATCAATCATGTGCCATGCCGGAAAGTGTGGGCGGTAATGACTCGCCATTTCACTCGATCACCAGTGTCGTGGATCAGCTCAGTGTTCCTGTCTCGTCCATGCCATGTGGCCAAGCCATCCAGGTATTTTCCTCTCGGTCTTCCCCTTGGTCTGTTCCCTTCGATCTTGCCAGTTGTCACTAAGTTCTCCAATTCATTTCTTCTCATAACATGTCCAAAAAATTTTGACTGTCTACGTCTAATTTCTCTAATCAGTTTACGATGTTCATTTGTCTCCTGTAGTACTTGGTCATTAGTTTTTCTGTCTGTCCATGGTATTCTTTGCATTTTCCTCAGAAACCACATTTCTGCAGCCATCAGATGCTTTTCAGCTTGACTGCTCATTGTCCAAGTTTCACATCCATACAAAAGAACAGGCTCTATGTATCCCCTCAACACTCTTTTTCTCGTTTCAATTGACATCTTTTTATTGGTCAGAATGTTTTTCATCTTGCTAAAGGCTACTTTCGCCATGGCGATTCTTGTTCTAATCTCTTCAAGGCATCTCCCATCAGATGTTATGACTGTTCCAAGATAAATGTACCGATTCACTTGTTGAAGAATATTTCCATTTACTTGTATATTACATTGTGGCACTTCTTCCTTCCTAGTGACGACCATAACCTGAGTCTTTTTACAATTTAATTCTAACCCCAGTTGCTCACTGTGTACAACAACCGCATCTACTAATTGTTGCAGGTCCTGCGCATTGTCTGCAATTAATACTGTATCATCTGCATATCTAATGTTATTGATGTTTCGTCCTCCAATGCTGATTCCATTTATATCCTCTACATTTCTGAAAATATTTTCACTGTATAGGGAAAAAAGATCTGGAGACATCACACATCCCTGCCTAACACCTCTCTTAATTGGCTGATACTGTCCCACTTCATTATCAATCCTTATTGCAGCTTGTTGTTTCCAATATATGTTTTTTATAAGTCTAATGTCTTTCCCATCAATTTGTAGATCTGCAAGCATATCCACCATGTTGACATGTCTAACTCTATCAAAAGCCTTTGTATAGTCAATAAAGCAAAGATGTATATCCTTGTTTACTTCTATAGCACGTTCAATAACTGTTCGCAGCATATACACAGCATTTACTGTACCCTTTCCTTCTACAAACCCACAATGTTCTTCCCCTATTTCAGGTTGTATCTTCTTCCTCACTCTTTGCATGATAATTCTTAGCAAAATCTTTGTGATGTGACTCATTATACTAATTGTTCTATGTTGATCACATTCCAAGGTTCCTGATTTCTTTGGGATTGCAATAAATACAGAGTTACATAATTCAGGAGGTATATCTCCAGTATCATATAATGTGTTCAGCAGTCTGGTGACTTGCTCTAGTCCAAATTCTTCTAAAGCTTTAATCATTTCTGTTGTGATGTTATCTGCACCGGGGGCCTTGCCAGCTTTCATATGCTTAAGAACATTTCGAACCTCCATCTCCAAAATTGGCGGTCCTTCATTATTAAATCTAATATCATACTGTTCGTCTCTGTTATCATCATAAAGGTGTTTCACATAATCTGTCCATACATGTAGAATCTGGTCTTTTTCTATTATGATTTTGCCATCTTCAGTTTTTAGACACCCTGTTGATGTACTTGTTCTTTTATTAGTAAGTTCCTGAATTCTTTTGTGCACTAATTTGGTATTTTGATTGTTGTGTAGGTTTTTAATTTCTAAGCACTTTTCCTCAAGCCATGCTTGTTTTTCCTCCTTACATAATATTCTGACTTGTCTGTGAATTTCTTCATACTTGACAGAATTATCTTTGTTGAGTCTTCTTGTTTCCATGAGGTGTAAAATTTCTTCAGTCATCCATTTCTTACGACCCACCTTCTTTAATTTTGGAATAGTTGTTTCTGCAGCCACATTGATTGAATTCTTCAACGTTTCCCATTGATCATCCACATCCTGGAATAGGATCTCTAGATCAGACAAAATTTCAAATCTGTTCTGTACTTCTATGTTGAATTTGTTTTGTATTTCCTTGTCATTACTCAATGTACACAAATCATATTTAGTGTTTCCTGTTATATACTTGACTTTCTTCAACTTTATCCTCAATGTTCCTGTGAGTAATCTGTGGTCACTATAACAATCAGCACTGGGAACTGTTTTTGCTAGTGTTAATGCGTTTCTAAATCTTCTGCTAATCAGAATGTAGTCAATCTGGTTTCTAATCCTGCTATCAGGACTCCTCCATGTCCATAATCTTCTAGGGTGTTGCTTGAACCAGGTGTTTCCTACAATCATTTCCTGTTCTTTTGCCCACTCTACGAGTCTGTATCCTCTTTCATTTCTCTCTCCTAAACCATAGTTTCCTACTGTGTATCTATCCCCTTGATTTCCTACTTTTGCATTGAAGTCCCCTATTATGATGTTTATTTCTGAATTTTTACATTTCTTTAAGGCAGACTCTATGTCATTATAAAATTCTTCTACACTATCTTCACTGGATTCTCCTGTTGGGGCATATACTTGAATAATATTTATGCTAAAAGGTCTGCCACTTAATTTAACTAGTAGAACTCTGTCCGACACGGCCCAATATCCTTGAACAGATTTGGCTGTTTTCCGGTCCAAAATAATTGCCACTCCTCTATGACGATCTTCACCTCCAGAATAAATAATCTTGAAATCTTCCTCTATCTTGATGCCTGCTCCTGTCCATCTCGTTTCGCACATACCTAAAATATTAATTTTTTCCCTTTCAATTTCTTGTTTTATGTTCTCTAATTTTCGTCGTCGTTTAACGTCCTAACGTTCCAAGTTGCTAATTTTAACGTCTCTGTCCTTGTCTTGCGATTACCAGTCTTTAAGCGAATCATGATATACTAGGCACTTTTAAAGAGGTAGTTTGCCGTTGCTTTCCTCTATGGCAGTGACCTTACTGGTCGGAGACCGCAGCCATTGAATCAAGAAGAGTTCCTCTGCCTGCCGTCGTGACGCTCGAGGCCATGACCCACAAATATCTGTCGGCTGCCCTCAAAATTTCATCCACCATCTGCCATCCGTGGCTTCTTTTGAAAACTTCCAATAAAAGGAACATAAAATAACATCACATAATCCACAGGAAAACACTATTCACAGGAAATCCATAGGAAATCACACGAAATCCAAAGGATAACACTAAATAGCGTCCCTCCGAAAAGTAACGCTTCATTTTGTCGCCATTGTACCGGAAGTTACATCTGATTGTATGTCATATACAATAAATAACCATAGCTAGTAGATACGAACCCAGCCAAACAACACCCCGGTAACACATAACTATAGCTAGATATGACCCCAGCCAAACAACACCCCGGTAACACATAACTATAGCTAGATATGACCCCAGCCAAACAACACCCGGTAACACATAACTATAGCTAGATATGACCCCAGCCAAACAACACCCGGTAACACATAACTATAGCTAGATATGACCCCAGCCAAACAACACCCGGTAACACATAACTATAGCTAGATATGACCCCAGCCAAACAACACCCGGTAACACATAACTATAGCTAGATATGACCCCAGCCAAACAACACCCGGTAACACATAACTATAGCTAGATATGACCCCAGCCAAACAACACCCGGTAACACATAACTATAGCTAGATATGACCCCAGCCAAACAACACCCCGGTAACACATAACTATAGCTAGATATGACCCCAGCCAAACAACACCCCGTTAACACATAACTATAGCTAGATATGACCCCAGCCAAACAACACCCCGGTAACACATAACTATAGCTAGATATGACCCCAGCCAAACAACACCCCGTTAACACATAACTATAGCTAGATATGATCCCAGCCAAACAACACCCCGTTAACACATAACTATAGCTAGAAATCTGTACGTAGACAGTGGACTGAGTCGCTGCGGAAGTCTGTTGTCCGCAAAGTCACCTTCATCTTCGTCCCGGCACATGCGGGAGTCGAGGGAAATGAACGAGCTGATAAATTGGCTGGCTCTGCACCCCCTATAGATGGCCAGCCCATGGATCGTGCGGATGTTATTAACGCCCTTAAAGATATGGCGAGAACAGAGGATTTTGATGCCAGTGATTCCACATCGCTCTACAGGATGAAAGACCTGGGAGTAAGAATCGGCACAGCCAGACGCGAGAGGTACATCGGGAAAACAAAGCGCCTCGTCAACCAACACAGAACTGGCACTATTAGCCACCGGACGCTGATGCATATGCTGGGGGGAGGATCTGAGCACCTATGGACATGTCCGGAGTGCAACGAAGATACCCCAACTGATAACTAACTAACATAACTAACTAAGATAACTATAGCTAGAAACGACCCCAGACAAATGCGATCCACAAAGACATTGATAGTTGAAAGACCCCAGCCAAAAAGATCCCACGAACAAAAAGAGATACGATAAATACCCCAGTTATACATTTGTCATCGTCTTGCTCCTATCTAGGTGTATCTGAGCTCGGGTTCACACAGGCAACAATAAACTCCGTTCGCTATGATATAGAACATTTATTGTATTGCGTTGGCGCAGTGGGTTAACAGCCCGCGCTATATTACATATCACAGATAGTTAACAGCAACCACATAGTTATCATACAACAATCTAGCACACTATCTAGCCTATGTATATATATATCTATGAATATCTATTGAGTCCCTCTCAGGCAGGCCCTGTTGCCTCTCTCAAGTCCGTCTGTCCTCTGCCGGTCTCCACGTGTCCCAATCCGACACGGGGCGGTAACTCTGTCCGAGTTCCTCGTGGACCCCGCAATAGGCGGGCCACGTCAGTGTCCACGGAACCATGGACTCGATGACCAGTCTTTCGAGAAGGCTCTAGATTACTCGGGTCCTGAGTGACTCGCTTCTATCCCTTGGGCTGGAGTTGCAGCCCTCTAATAATATATCTAAAGGTGAGGCGGTGACAGGATTCCCCCCTCCCCCCTGATATGATTTGTTCTTGGGTAATTAGATCTGATCTAATTCTGTCACCGAATCACATAAAGTTGGTGTTTGTAGTTTGGTGGACAGTAACCTGGTAACCTACATACTGGCACTAACACTCATGTATTCTCCCATACCACACTTCTCTGATTTGGTGAAGAGATCACTCTGTCTCCCGTGTCCTTAAAAATGCTTATCTGACCGAAGTTACGTGACGTTTTAGTAGTTGTATTTACAACCCGCCCTTCTCATAGTACCCCACTGGTACCAAGACAATTAACCTCTGTATTAAAGAGGGTTAACAAGACCGAAGTCCTGGCTAAATAAGTACACCTTCAAATCTTGATCTGTGTGTGCATTTCAATACACTTTTACTCTCGTATGTTATATAATGCTAAATATGTAGTTACCTTGTTCTTTTATCCCCTCAGACTACATGTGTCCCTGTTGGCTTGTTAGTGTGTTGACTAATAAGTTGCTGTTTCTAATAAAGTGACTGTATTTTAAATTGATAGTGTTGAGTTTTAAGGTTTGTGTAACGTGTGTGCTGAATGTGTGGCGTATTTCCAAGCATCACGAGTTGGGATAACCTCAATCATGGATTACTCCACTGTGTGCAATACATGATCAGGCATTCCAAGTAGTGGTGCTTAGATGTATCCTAACTGCTAAACTAAGTATATTAAACTAACTACTAAATTAAACTCACTATTAAACTAAGTACTACACATGTATTAACAAATTAGACAAGTCATGCAATTTTACATGAAAGACGCAGACAAATTAAAATAAATACGTTTTGCGTACAATTTGTCCGCCAAGTGTATCGTTCTCTCATTTAATCCATTCACGCAGTCATTCACTCACCTTTCATTCCAAATAGTATTTGGTTAAAATATATAATTAAAGTTGAGGTAAGTGTTATTGCCCTTAGAAAAAATGGACTAGGCGATATTTGCCCTTTAAGAAAATACGTACTTTTTGTACGATGAATCAAAAATAGGTTATAATTTAAGCAGAGACAATTGTATAGGACGGTTCTTTAGTTTATGAATGGAACCGCCTGTAATATTAAAGTAGAATATGTACAAATTACAGGTTAACACATTTTATATACATCATTAATGCAAAGATAATACATATTTAATACTAAAGTAATTAATTAATTAAATAACTAAATCCAACGATGATGTGCGCGTTGTCGTCCTGTTGTTAGCGTGTTATGCCATGAATGTTAAAGTTAGTATGGCTGTCTCTTGAGTGTTGTAGTCGATGTCGTTCTGTTTCGGCTGTTTGCAAAGTTTCGTAGCAACAGCAAGTATGGATTGTTCTCAATGTCCCGTATGAAATATTACAGTATTCAGAGTCAGTTCACTGGTTGATATTATTGGTTGAAACACAGTTACCGTTTCTTGCTGGGATCGTTCTAGAGCTTAGGCACTTGATAGTATAGTTCTTAAAGTATAGCTCTTAACGTATCATGTTCATGGGTGTCGTAATTAACCTAATCACTGAGAGTACTCTAGCAGGTGTAGAGTTACACTGTTATATGCAACCGACTAAAAGTATCACAGTTTCTAGTATGGCGAATGGCGAATGGTCGAGATGCTAAGAGTCATTCTACTGGCGCATTCGTTTGCCGTGATAATAGGTCAGCCATAATGTTATCGGTGCCCTTGATATGGCGGATTTCGAAGTCGAAATCTTGAAGTAGAAGACACCATCTTTGTAACCGGTGGTTTTTGGGCGACCCATGGTTAAGGACTAATAATGGCGAACTGTCTGTGAGGACCACAAAATGACTACCCAAGAGGAACTTAGATAATCTCAATATACAAAACAATAGGCTTAAAGCCTCCAATTCCACTGTGGCATAACGAGTCTCAGCCTTCTTTAGTTTGCGGCTCACGTAGAGAATCGGGTGTCTAACTCCATCCACTTCCTGCATTAACCATCCTCCTATTGCGATAGCGCTCGCATCTGTGGTCAAAATAAAGGGTAAATTTATGTTGGGTAATCGTAAAACTGGTGGATTAGAAAAAATATGTTTCAATCTACACATTGCATCATCTAAGCTGGTACTTTTACAAATTTTTGATGGATGATCTTTAGTTAACATATCGGAAAAGACTGAGGTGAGTTCTGCCCAATGTGGAATGAATTTAGAATAGTAGTTAATAAGACCTAGTAAACTTCTAATTTGTTTCTTTGTGGTAGGCACTTCTAGATTAAGAATCTTAGAAACAATTTTATCATCTGTCAACAATTTGCCTTCAGAAATTCTATGACCAAGGAAGTCTATTTGTGTATAGCATATTTCAACCTTGGAAGGTTTGATAGTAAGTCCAAAAAGAGAGATTTGGTTGAATACTTGTTTGAGGGTAAGTAAGTGAGAAGTCATATCTGAAGAATGGACGCATATATCATCAATATAGGCTACTACATCTTTAATTCCGTGTAATAACAATCTTGTTAACCTAACAAATGTGGCCGGTGCGTTCTTCAGGCCAAAAGGAAGATATAGCCATTCGTACAAACCGAGGGGTGTTGCGAATGCTGTTATATGTCTACAAGAAGGGTGTAGTGGAACTTGCCAATATCCTTTCGCTAAGTCGGTCTTGGAAAATAAGGATGATTGAGCCATATTTAAAATAAGATCTTCACAACTGTTCATTGGCTCTGCATCCGTTGTTGTTCTTGTATTTAATACTCTATAGTCGATGCACAAACGGATTGTCTGGTCCTTCTTTTTCACCAGGACAATCGGTGAAGAATATTGAGACATCGATTTTTGAATTATGCCATTCTTCTCTAACTCTAAAATTTCTTTATCTAAATTAGATCTGTAATGGAGAGGAATAGAATATGGTCGACATTTGACCGGTCTCAGATCTATCAGCACAATTGAATGTGTTATTTTATCAGTGCGTCCAGGTTTGTTAGAAAAGATAGATTTATACTCGTCAAGGAGAGTCAAAATGTCTTGTCGCTGTTGTTGTGTCAAAGTGTCAAAAATATGTATGTCATTTATACTCCCGTCGTCAGTCATAGTTGGTACAGGGATTTCAGTATCGTCCACGTCTGTCTGATTTATCACAGATGCTACTGTTTGTAAATTGTCTTCAATGTCATTGTCGTCGTCGTCGTCGTCGAGATCAATAGTTGTCAATATGTCGTCAAATTTGTCGTCGTTGTCGATATCACAGATTGTCGGTAATGTCCATATGTCTTCGTGGTATTTGTCGTCGTAACAGTGTGTCGTTAACGATGCTTCGTTTGTCGTGGTGTCATTCCGTTGGGAAATTGTCGTTTCGTCTCTGTCATTAGTTCGTTGCGTCTGTTCATTTGTCTCAATGTCTTGTCTAGCATAGTATGGTTTCAACATATTTACATGGAATATTTTCAACTTTCCATTTAAAGAGAATGCAGTAGGGTTATTCCCCTTTTTGACCAGTTTCTGACATATAACACAAGATGTACAAAAGGTTTTAATGTCTTGGTCAAATTTTGGCCAATAAAACTTGGTCAGGACAATAGCCCTGGTCATTTCGTATCCCATATGACCTCCAAAAGGGGAGTCATGGGCTATTTTTAGAACTTTGTCTCGATGTGCTTGTGGTAACACTACTTGCTGTATCGTGGTCTGTTTTGTTGTGTAAAATCTAGTTAAGATATTGTTCTGTAGCCTAAATGTCCACGATGCGTTCTTAGTTAATTTTGGTTTAAGTCCTACTAACTTAAAGTATGGTGTAAGTGTAGGATCTGCTTTCTGTTCATTTCCAAAATTGATGTTAGTTGAGTTTGGCGCTATTATTTCTAATGATTCCTGTAGTTGGTCCGTGTTGGTTTTATGGGTTGTTGTAACAGTAAGGGAGGAGTACTGGGGTATTATTAGAATCTAGTGGGAAACAGATACAGCACGATTGAGCATCGAGAGTGAAAGGGTGAGAGATGCTCAATCGTGACGTATTGGGTTGGCAAGGGCAGTTAAGATCCGGCTTTGGACTTGAGTGGAGGAGAACATCGAAGCTTTGTCATCTTACACAAATAAACGTTATATCAACAAGAAAACAACATGCCTTCGTGTTCTTATACACTGGTATAGGATGCGAAATGGAGCCGTTTAACCAGGATACTGAATTGGGCCGTCCCGGCTACCACGCGAAGTACTAAGAAACTTTCAAAGAATGCCTAAACCAGAAGGTATTTAACGTTTTCTCAAATCAGTTTTATCAAGGTCGGGAGACGCTTGTTGTTGTTCCAGTGAAAGGATGTCCAGTAAAATTCTGTAATCAGTTCAGTAATCAGCAAATAAAGAGGCTCGAAGGCTGTGATAACCCTGAGCAAATAATTTCTCAATCATGTAAAATTATAGAACTTTAACGTCATCAAAGGGCTTCCCAGAGCCGTGGTTTGAATTTTAACCTCATCAAAGGGCTTCCCAGAGCCGTGGTTTGAATTTTAACGTCATCAAAGGGCTTCCCAGAGCCGTGGTTTGAATTTTAACGTCATCAAAGGGCTTCCCAGAGCCGTGGTTTGAATTTTAACGTCATCAAAGGGCTTCCCAGAGCCGTGGTTTGAATTTTAACGTCATCAAAGGGCTTTCCAGAGCCGTAGACTGAACTTTAACGTTATCCAGGGGCTGGTCATGGTCGTTGTCTGAACTTCAGCCTTCAGCGTTATTAAAGGGCTTCCCATAGCCGCGATCTGAACTCTGGAGTTTCAAAAAGTTACCATAACCTGACTTTTGCTAGTTTCAAATCGCCAGCCACTTACGTTATCGCTATCTCAAGACGTCGATGATGTACCCCACCCGGGGTGAAAACAAAGGCTACAAGACTCAGATGGGACCCAACCAGGGGTTGAAGATAATCCCGGCATCCCTAGAGAAGTAACGCAATTACCTGGGGGAAGAAACAGACTACCTGAACTCCGCGACTGATTTTTCAGCTGAGATAGACTCCTGGCGATCGAACGAAAATTGACGCTGAGGCGAGGAAGGTACGGGCTTGAGTCAGGAAACAAAGAAGAAACTAACTCTGGTTTTCTATAATAAGTGAGTGTATTCCTTAAATTAAAAAGTTAAAATTGTGTGGTACTCAAACCCAGAAAATAACTGTGGTTGTCTATAATAAGTGAGTGTATTCCTTAAATTAAGAAGTTAAAATTGTGTGGTACTCAAACCCAGAAAATAACTGTGGTTGTCTATAATAAGTGAGTGTATTCCTTAAATTAAGAAGTTGAAATTGTGTGGTTCTTTGCTAGCTTTGTTTCAGTATTTTTCAGCATGGCGGAACAGGACACCTTAACACAGGTTTTGACAGGCGTGGGAACAGCAGTAGGCCGACTTAATATGGTGATTAAACAACAAGGGATGGCAACAGAAATTGTGAAGTTTAGTGGACAGGCCAGAGACTATAAGAAATGGGTCACTTCCATAGAAAAATATGCCTATTTGATCTCAGCAACAGATGAAGAAAAAATGAGACTGGCTTATCAGACGGCAACGGAACCAGTTTCGGATCATATAAGAAGAAAGTTAGAGGCTAGAATAGATGAGACGTGGGAACAATTCAAAGAAGACCTAGCAAGGAAATATGCAGAAATAACGGATCCACAACATGCATTTTCGGTGTTGAGGCAGGCTAAACAAAATAACGGAGAGACGGTACAATTGTTTAGCGATAGATTGATTAACCTGGCTGAAGAAGCATTCTTAGGACAGAATGTACGAGGGGAGGAGGTGGAAAGGATGTTAGTAGGGATTTTTGTAGATGGCATAAAATCTGATGGTTTGAAACTTAAGTTGATGCGGGAAAAACCCTGAGAGGTTATCACAAGCGGTGGATATCGCGGTACAAGAGGAAAATTTGAGACGTAGGTTTAGATTAAGAACAGGACGAGAAGTGGGAAGTAATCGAGACGACAGAGTTGAGGAACCCATGGAAATAGGACAAACAAGATTCGGATGGAATAGGAGAGGCGGTATACAAACGTTACAAGGTAGAAATAGGAGCGATTATGTTGAAAGAAGAAATGTGAGATACCCTACAAGTGAGACAGTGGGAAACACAAATAACACAAATATTGTCTGTTGGGTTTGTGGTCAACGGGGACATGTTTTTCGTTTTTGTAATAACAGGCGTGTCCAGTCGAATACACAGGGTAGACATGATAATAATAGAGTGAGTAGGAATGTTGATGGACACAGGAATTTTACAGGTACAAGAACACAGGAAAATCGGCGCCCTACCTATTAGACAGGACCTATGATAGGAGGGTAAATAGTAAGGTCCCAAGGGTTAGAGAATATGTTAATAACAGATATAATAGGTCGAACAGGGAATATTTTCAACTAGATGAAGTCAAGAAATTTATAGAAGATAAAACAGATTATAGCTCTTGTATATTAGAAATAGGAAAGTATAGAGTTCGTACATTAATTGATTCGGGAGCTCAAGTTAGTGTAATAAAAGAAAGTTTTTTTATACAAAATAGTAAGAAATTGTAGAGTATTTAAGAGTCATAATAATTTACACTCTGTTACTGGACAGAATTTACAAGTAATTGGACAAACAATGATAAATTTTAAGTTAGGAGGGATCAACATAAGACACCTTTTTCATGTAGTGAGGGGTTTAAATAGAAATATGTTAATAGGAAGAGATTTTTTGATAAAAAATGGAATAAGACTTTTTTATGATTTACATAAGTTAAAATTCAGGGACGTCTATATAGATATGGAAGAGGACATGCATATATCAGCACTAGTTAGAGTTAAAATGACAACGACGTTAAAACCACAGTCGGTTAATTTGATACAAGCGAAGCTGAAGAGAAACCCATATTATGTGGAAGGAAACACAGTCAGAATCACTGAGTTACAAGAGGAAATAATTGATGAGCCTGGTTTGGAGGTTCCAGATGGAGTAATGGAGTTGGATAAACACTTAACCTTTCCAGTAATGGTTATCAACAACACAGGTAGAGAAATCAAGTTATACAGAGGATGTGTGATAGCCAAATTAGATCATAACATTAGTGACATATTGGCAACGGATAGAGCAGAAGTGTCGGGAACAAGTTATTTGGAAACTTCTAGTGAAAGGGGAAATGACAGACGCGGACACAGAAGAAGAGGGAACGTCAGAATGGATGAATTGATCCATCCATCCAGAGGAAATAAAGCCCATATACATTCACTGGACAAAATAACAAGGGAACAAGAATTGTTGTCACAGTTAAAAGCTCCGCCAGAAAATAAGGAAGTGTTGGAACAACTTATAAAGCAAAATCAAGATGTGTTTGCGGTTAATGATTTAGAATTGGGAAAGACGCGAACAGTTACAATGGAAATAGACACGGGAGATCATCCACCAATAAGTTTAAAACCATATAGAACTCCATTAAGAAACAGAGAAATCGTGGAAAAGGCAATAGAAGAGATGCTGAAAGCAGGAATAATAAAAAGGTCGAAGTCTGAATGGTCGTCTCCGGTCGTCATCGTGGCCAAACCTGATGGTACGAGTCGCTTCTGCTGTGATTACAGGGCGTTGAACAAAATTACCAAGAATGTAGCATACCCACTGCCGGTGATTGATGATATTTTGGGGCTGCTTAATGGCTCTACATATTTTACAACGCTGGACGCAAGGTCAGGATTTTGGTGTATTCCGATGTCGGAAGACGCACAAAAGAAAAGCGCCTTTTGTACCCATATGGGCTCGTACGAATTCTTACGAATGCCTTTTGGCGTAAAAACGGCACCCTCTCACTATATGCTCTTAATTAACGAAGTTTTAGAAGGTATGCAAAGGTTCGCTCTAGCCTATATAGACGATATATTGATTTATACAAAAGGAAATGTAGAGGATCATTTGAAACATATTAGACTAGTGTTTGACAGGTTAAGAAAGCATGATGTAAAGTTAAAGCTTAGTAAATGCCAATTTTTAAAGACAGAAACAAAATATTTGGGGTATATTATAAATAGAGAAGGTATTAAACCAGACCAGGACAAGATAAAGATTATTAAAGAGTTACCTGCTCCAACTAACGTTAAGGAAGTACGTGCTTTTATAGGAACATGTGCGTATTATAGGCGGTTTATTCCAGCGTTTTCAAGGATAGCTGAACCTATTACAAACTTAACAGGCAAGTACGCTAGGTTTAAGTGGGATGATGAATGTCAGAAAGCGTTCGAGTATTTAAAAAACAGCTTAACACTGGTACCACTGTTGACGCATCCAGACTTAAACAAACAGTTAATACTGTACACAGATGCTTCGGACAATGCAGTAGGAGCATGTTTGGTGCAACCATATGAAGGAAAAGAGTCTGGAATACCAGGCGTTAAAAATGAAAGGCCTATCTACTTCTTGTCGCATAAACTTAGTAAATCACAAAGGAAATGGACGACTATTGAGAAGGAGGCTTACGCGATTCATTACGCTCTTCAAAAACTTAATTACTACTTACATAACGCAAATTTTGTTATTAGAACTGACCACATGCCTTTAAAGTCTTTTCTAGAAGCTCCAGTGCAGAACAGGAAAATACAGACGTGGGCATTGAATCTACAGGGGTACAACGCGGTAATTGAGTACATACCAGGTAGGATAAATACATGCGCCGATTTATTGTCTAGAATTCCATATCCACAGTCATCAGAAGATACAGAAGAGGAAGCAGCTGAACCAGAGATAGACGACCGAAATTGGCAAGTAAATATTCTAGATTCTGCTATAATAAATAGGGAAGAATTTGATAGTCTACCATCGGATCAAGAGTCTGAACATAGGGAAGAAGACCTACAGTTAGCACAATTCAATATGAAAGAAGAGCAAGATTTGGACCCAAGAGTCATACAAATAAAAGAAAAATTACGAGAAACAGAAGATAACAAATATAAAAAGAATTATTTGGTTTTACAAGAGGATGGACAGTTATATTATATGTGTGAAAGGAACGAACAGCTAAGGAAATATATTCCAAGGCATTTGGAAAATGAACTTTTAAAAGCATATCACGATGAAAATGGACATCTCGGTAGAGACAAACTGGTGAAAGCACTTACAAGTAAATATTATTGACCAAACTTGTTTAAATCTGCATGCAAATATGTAGATACGTGTGAAAAGTGCAGATTAAGGAACATGAAAACAATAAAGTCTCCCTTACAAGACACAGATATTCCTCAGTTCCCAATGCAAAAGATTAGTTTAGATATATCGGGTCCACACCCCAGGACATTGTCAGGAAATGTGTATTTAATTCATATAGTAGACGTCTACAGTCTTTGGCCAGAAGTTTATGCAATCCCAGATAAGAGCGCGGATACTGTCATTAATATTTTTTTTACAGGAGTTCGTACCAAGGTTTAGGTGCCCACAAAGTATACTTACAGATAATGGTAGAGAGTTTGTAAATAAAAAATTCGAAAAGTTATTAAAAGATTTAAACATAAGACATATAAAGACCTCATTTTATAGACCTTCTTCAAATGCGAAAAACGAACGTCAACATCGGACGTTATACGACATTTTGGCAAAGATTATTGATGAACATGAAAGAGATTGGGATTTATTTTTGGGACCTGCCCTTAGTGCCATTCGTACAAATCAAAATGAGAGCACGGGTTTTTCACCATTTTATTTATTACACGGGAGGGAACCAATATTACCTATAGATAATCTATTAAAACCTAGACGGAAATATATGGGTGAAGAATTTCAAGAAACCATAATACAGGAAATGCATAAAGCACATGTGAGATTAAGGAATAATATAATTAAAGCTAGGGAAAGACAGAAAAAGTACAAGAATGTAAATACAAAATTACAGGAGTTTAAGGTAGGTGATAGAGTTTATTACAAGAAGCATAGAAGAAACTCTAAGTTTGATACTCGTTGGATTCCAGGTTATTACGTTTTGGAAAAACTAGGTAATGTATCGTATATTATAAAGAACCAGGTCACAGCACATATAGCAAGGGCACACGTTGAACACTTAAGAAGAGATGAAGATGAGATAGAAAATAATAATTATAATAATAATTATTATTCGGACACGAAATTTTTGGATGAACAGGTTGTTAGAGGAGCTACAGTAACCCCAGGTCTTAGAAAAGAACCAGAACAAAATCAGTTGCTAGCAAATCCAAGTTACGAAGATACTCAAGAACAGACAATTCCGAAAAGAATGGAAGAAGAAGGGCTAAATGAAACTCATTATGATAGTATGGAAGAAGACAAAGGTGCTCCATTTAAAAATACTAGGCAAGCAACGAAAAGAAGAATGGACAGTCAAAGAGATAAAGAAGTGAAAAGACAGAGGAGAATTAGAGATTGTTCAACAAGCGGAGAAGATATACCTCTACTAGAAAGATCCTTAAGAAAGAGTGATCGATAAATTAGGTGGGATGTTGAACGGAAGAGATTAGCGGCAGCTGAAGAGAGACATACAGACGAAGAAGAAGAAATGGATGAAAAGTCAGTCAAGTAGTTGTATGGAAGAATCTAATAAGTTGTACGAAGAAGAAGATATTGATGTAGAATTAGCACTTATTCAAAGAAACTTGGACTTGTTGAAGAAGCGGAAACGCAGGAGATAGATGTTAGAAAGTACTGCAGATAGCAGGAGTTAGAAGTGAAAGGGATGCTTATACGAAACGGTGGAAGTGGTCTCGAGATATTGGTATTTAACGATAAGGATTAACAAGTGATGACAGCTCCTAGAGAAACCAGATCACAAGTTCATTGATAAGTAGAGGTTGGCTACTACGTTGAGTTAATATTGGATTGGTGGCCACATTACGGTGCTTACTTAAGAAGTTGTTTCGGTTGTTATGTGCTGTTAGGAGTTAGAAGATAATATATGGTATTAGTTAGTTAGTTAGTCGACAGATCATCCTCGTTGCACATCGAACCATTCAGTCCATAAGTGCTCGGATCCCCTCCTCAGCAAATCCCGCAGCGTGTAGCGGCTAACGACGCCAGTTCTGTGTTGGTTTATCAATCTTCTTTGGCTTCCTGCGTAGTGTTCTTGTTTGGCCACCCCTCTTTTAATTTGCTGCTCCCGCAGTCTGGCCATTGTTGTAGATTCACAGTCATCACTTGGTTCTTGCAAAAGTCTCACTTCTCGTAGAGCATTCAGAATGTCAGCCTGGTCCATGGCGCGTCCGCCCTCCACAGTAGCCTCACCTGCGAGCTTGTCAGCCCGCTCATTTCCTTGTACTCCCGCATGACCTGGCACGAAGATGAAACTAATCTTTGCCAGCCGAGACCGCTTCAGAGGCAGCAACCACTCTCTTCGGATCGACCCCTCCTCTATCCTCTTGATCATGTTCATTGAGTCGCTAAGGAAACAAGCCCTAGTGAATGTCTGTGTCTCGAGCCATGTTATTGCTTTACTTACTGCCATGACTTCCATGGTCAGGCTACTTGTGGTTTCAGTGAAAGCACCAGAGTCCTCCTTCACAATTCTCCCTCCGGCCCGAGCTGTAAAGGCCCATGAGCTTCTCACATGTCGGACGACCGACCCATCTGTGTAGATGACCGCGTCACCGTCTAGCGAATTCTCGAAAATCAACGCTTGTACTTCAGCCTCAACAGCAGCCGGATTTTCTTGTCTGCATTTTCTATCTAGTTGGATGCAAACTGAAAAGGATGTGCAGAAGTCTGTTGGCACTTGCACCCACTCCTCGCCAGGTTCTAAGTCCTCAAGTGAACACACCTGTTGAAGAATGTCTTCGGCTTGACCCATCCACGACCGTCCTCTTTTTAACCTGCTGCCCTTCACCTTCCTAATTTCAGCTATGCAGTGGATGTTGTGTGTTTGCGTTAATTTTGAGGTAGGCGCGTGCCCTGCAAACTTGTATTCTCTCTTCAATGGTTGGAAAATCAAGAAGGTAGCGCATCGCCCTGCATGCTGTATCTCTTGTACATCCAAGAATAATGCGCATTGCTTCATTCTGTATCCTTTCCATCCTTTCTATCTGCGTATGGCTGAGAGTCAGGATTGCCATTGCATACTCCAAAACAGACATGACCAGCCCCTCGTACAGAAGACATAGATGGCGCTGCTCACAGTTTGCTGCCGCCATCACCCGCATCGCTGCCAAACCCCGCTTGGCCTTTGTTATCACCTGGTCTATGTGCACATTATAAGCAAGGCTTCGATCAAACCGTATCCCCAGGTAACTCATTGCCTGCGTTCTTTCCACCGTCTCTGAACACAGCATTACAGTTGGTGTTGGATTGTTGACAATATGATTATTCAACGAGAACCAAGTCACTGTTGCCTTTGTTGGGTTGACCATTGCCCCAGCTTCATCACACCAAGTACTTATGCGATTGAGTTCGTTTTGTAGTTCCACAGCAACCTCCTCTCTATCCTTACCCTGACGATACACTAAAACATCATCGGCATACGACAATGTCCTGCCAGGTCCAGTGATCTGCTCACTGGTGATTCTCACTGTGTAGGCGTTGAACAGTACCGGAGATAATGGCGATCCCTGTGGTAGGCCAGGATATATTGTTGTTGGTTCCGAAGTCCAACTGCCACATCTAAAAACTACTTTCCGTTGGTAGAGGGCTGCAGCGATCCAACTAAGGAGGAATGGACTTACGTTTAGTTCAAGAAGCTGAAACATTAAAAAATCCAGTGGTACTCTGTTGTATGCGTCCTCAAGATCAATCGCTGCAGCAACGGTTTCAGTGCCTGCGTGGAAACCTTCATAGACATCCTGGGCAAAGACTGCTGCATTGGTCCAGGTTTCTCTTTTTGGACGGTACCCACCCAGGGTAGGTGGGAAAACACCTTGCCTCTCTAGTTGGCTTGATATTTTCCTGGCAATTACCTTCTCCAGCAGCTTGCCTATTGTATTCTGCATGGTTATAATTCGATATCCCTGAATTTTTTTGTGGTCTTTGTCAGGCTTCGGCAAGGGAATCAGATAGCTGTGTAACCATTCCTCCTTGATGCTAGCACTCCCTATACTGTTGTTGTACATGTCTGCTAATTTCTCTAGCTCATTGTCGGTACACCTATTTATGTCGTCGTATCTTATGCCATCAGGACCTGGAGCACTGTTTTTTGATCGTCGAAGCACAGCCCTGATTTCTTTCACTGTCACTGTGTCTTCCTCCGAAGTGTTCTGGGCCTTGCATCTGTCTGAGGTGACCTCCTTGGCCAGATTTCGGCCTCCCATGTCTGTCTGGTTGCCCTGCTCAAGGTAGCGTTCAAAGAGGGCTTTGCCCTTGTCCTCGTCCGTCCTCTGCCAGATGAGGTCAGCACCTTGGAAGTCTGAAATGCTCTTATTCTTGACTACACCACTCATGCTTTTATGTAGTCGCCAGAACAATTTCAGTGACTTGTCTGTGCTTACTCTTTGACACACCTCTGCCCATTTTTCGCTTTTAACCACCTTGACCAGTTTTTTGAAATAGCTTACTTTTGTGTGCATCTCTCTTTCTAAGTGCAAGCAGGGACTAGGATGACCAGCTCTGTTCTTCTTGGCATTTTGCCATCTCCTTACAGCACTACGCTTATCCACCCAAGCCTTCTCCACCTCGAAACTCCACCACGGTGGCTGCTCCCAGCTTTTTTTCCTGCCCTGAAACGTTCTGCGCTTGTCACGTCTTATTTTACTCACCACATCTTGCCCTGTACTGTCATACTGGAACGTCTTTACCTTTAGCTTGTGCTGCCTGGTTCTGCCTTTCTCCACCAATATGCTGCACGGGTGGTGGTCGCTGCCATGGTGTCCTAGGACACCCCATCTACACACTGTAGTGAGTGAAGGTGAAACTAGCGCCAGATCAATAGCACTGTCCTCATCGCCTGGACGGCTTGCTGTCCTGGTGACACAGCCACTGTTAATACAAACCAGGTCGATGGTTTCCAGTGCAGTCTCGAGCTCCTCCCCTTGTGTATTGGAGGAAGTGTTTCCCCATGCTCTGCCCTTAGCGTTGAAGTCACCACAGAAAATAACATTTCTCTCTTGGCCCAATATGCCACTTAAGCACTGCCACTTCTGGGCGTCCATACTCGCATTGCGGGCATAAACATTAACCAACACGAATGGTATACTGGAATGAACTCTCAACGCCTGTATTTGTATATCGTCACTGTCCCAACTGGACATGTCTAGCTCTGACGCCACCATGCTGTCGCGAACGAGAATCGCCGTTCCCAGATGTCGTCTGTTGTAGAAACATTTGAAGCCGGCAATTCGGAGTAGCTGATCGCCCAGTCTCGTCTCCTGGAGTGCTACAATGTCGTTCCTGTAAACTAGGGTTTCTAAAATAGAGCCCCGTTGTTTTACGCTGGTATAATATATGGTATGATAAATGTTGATTACTGATTTGTTTAGGTAAATAGAACAGGTGTGAATAAGTAATTGGTCAGTAGTTAACAAATATACGGATGGACAGTGAAATGTTTAGTTTTCTTGGTCATAGATATACTGGAATGACCTGTATAAGTAGATATACGTTATTTTACTTAATAAGTGGGGCCAATGTTGGTGGGTCACTATACGTAATATGTTTTTATGATTGAGTTGGTTCTAGAAAATGATGGCTAACGTTTAGTTATGAGTTATAAGTTATAAGTTTTTTTTTCTTGATTTGGTTTTGAAAATTGATTGTTGTTGGTTGATTTATTGAGTTAGAATAGGGTGATTGTGTTCCTAGCATTTGAGTTGGTAAAATCTATTGGACCGTAAAAGTGTCCAATAGTGATAGGTAGTAATAGAATGTTTTATTCTGATTTGATAACATGCATGTTGGGTCATTTTAAAAATTTGTTTTTTCTTTAGATTCGGTTGGGGGTTGTGTTCATTTTATTTCGATTACATGTATGTTTTAGTATATTGAGTTATATGATTATAAAGTTAGTCGAGGACCTTTAACTTGATGAGGTTTGGCTTAGAGTCTTTCGTTCAGAAATGAGTTGATTATACTTAGTCCCAATGATATAAGGTAGGGGGAAGACTGTAAATGGCAGTATATGACTATGGGAAATACGGGGGCAAGATATAGGTGCTGTGAAATACCAGCTTTAATTATATTAGAGATGTTCATGGAATATGAACATGGGCTCATGGTGGAAGGTGAGATAATGAAAAAGGAACAGAATTGTGGTTGGCAATGTCAAGGTGGAATATAAGATTTATGAAAACTTTTGCCAAATTGTTTTATAACGAACAAAGATATATTTCATAAGGTGTTTTAAAAACAATATTATTTTACAAAATTTTTTTTTATTGGCAAGGGAGGTAAAGGGTGAGTGTCTTAATTTGCATTGCTGTATGTCCATGTGGTCATGTCGTGTATTCATTCTTTATGTTTCTTACTAGGTGCGCACCGCTTCTTTGCTTTTTCTAACTACATTGTTTTTGTACGTCCTGGGGTTTGAAAGAATGAGAAATTGTATAAGGTCAAAAGTTTCGATAAAGAATTTATGAGCTGTTCTTATAATATGTATATTTGATACAGGAAACTGGAGGAGCCAAGAAAGAACCAGAATAGTAAAGAATGAGAAATTTTATAAGTTCAAAAGTTTCGATAAAGAATTTATGAGCTGTTCTTATAATATGTATATTTGATACAGGAAACAAGAAAGAACCAGAAATGAAGAATTATATAGTGGATAGCTATATAATTTTGGGGAAATAAAAAGGAAAGAAGGACTGTTTGGATTAACAGGGTTACCATACGTGGTCTTATATAAATAAAAATCGAAGAAGAAGTATATGGGGGGGGGGGGGGGGGGGGTTATTATTAGCAGACCATATCACTGGGAGAAGAGTTAAAAGATATATTATTTACTCAAACTTGATTTTAGGGAAGATTAGAAGACAAAGAGGGAATGGAGTATGGGGATTAGGAGTAAAGAGTTTTCCTTTAAAAGGAAAATTCTTTATTCAACATGGGGAGGTGTAACAGTAAGGGAGGAGTACTGGGGTATTATTAGAATCTAGTGGGAAACAGATACAGCACGATTGGGCATCGAGAGTGAAAGGGTGAGAGATGCTCAATCGTGACGTATTGGGTTGGCAAGGGCAGTTAAGATCCGGCTTTGGACTTGAGTGGAGGAGAACATCGAAGCTTTGTCATCTTACACAAATAAACGTTATATCAACAAGAAAACAACATGCCTTCGTGTTCTTATACACTGGTATATTGTCTGTCGTGTTATTGCATTTGTGTGTTGTGTGTTTTGTTGCACATTTAAAGGCTTGGTACTTAGTAGATCGGTAGCATCCTCAATTCGAGGTTTTAATTCGGTCGTATCGCTCATAGATTCGACCGCCCCTGCATTGTACACCTCGGTGAATTCTTTCTGAATTACCTCAGTGGTTGTCTCCCTTGGTATTTTGGCAGATTGAGACAAGCATGAATGGTGTTTCTCTGTAGCATCGCTGTTTGTGTGGTGGATACCGTGTTTTTGCTCCCATTCTCTGATTTCCTTTTCAGAGCATGGATGTATGTTGGGCAAATTTCCAAGAATAATATCAGCGACTGGATTTTCAAGGACAGCGCACAATACTTGTCCTGATATGAACGGTGTTCGAATTTCGACCAGAGCAAGGGGGTATTTCTCTATAGTACCTGAGAATGTGCGACAAGTCACATGTTTGTCTGTGTAGTCTTTAGTGTCTATTAATGTTTTCTTAACCCCACAGAGCGTTGCGCCGGAATCCCGAATTAATGTGCACTTTTTGTTATTTACAAACCCTGTAGAAAAAACTAGCTTGCCTGTAGATGACAAAGCAGCGTTGGCTGTTTCATTTGAAATAGGGATAGTGTGGCCACATAGTAATGTTGTGTCAAGTTGGAATTTCGTACAGGTGTTACACTTACTGTCTGTAATGGTGTTAATAATGTGTACAGCATTCCGAAGCTCGCTTTCATTGTCGGGTTGATTATCACAATCATTCAGTGATTCAATCTCTTCGTCTGACGACGTTTCTACTAGTGCAGCATTGGCCTGTTTCAATAACTTTCGTCCATCACAGAAGCGACTATAATGGCCAAAACTCCGGCAAAAGAAGCATTTGACCGCTCTCTGGTAAGCGTTGCGCTTAGTCTTCTGCTTCTCCACCATCATTTTGAGGTGGTGAGGATAGTTAGGCGATTTGTCGCACATAGAGTAAGTGTCGTGACTCAAACCGCAATATTGGCATTTCGCTACTTTACCGACATTGGTCCGCGGTTTAAATTTACTCTCTGTTTGTTTGGAGTATTTGGTGTTAACTAATGCTGCTGCTGTATCGTTGTGACTTATGTTCAGCTGAAAAATGTCCCTATTTGCTGTGAAAAATGCATTCCCCTTGGACTCGATTTCCTGAATACTTTTACAGTCCATTTGTTTTAAGAACTTAGCAAAAGGTGTGGGGATGGTGCTAACTATTTTGTCTATAATAATGAGCTCTTTATGTTTGTCGTGGCTGTTGTTCGTTTTAGCCGAGTTAATCCATTTTGTACACACGTCTTGGACTGTACTAACATAATCTATAAAGGTTTGGTTTGGTTGTGGAGCTAATTTGGCAAATTGTTGTTGGTAACCTGCAGTATCTAAAGAAAAATGTTGGAGAATGCGTTGTTTTAAGTAGTCATAGTCTTTTCGCATTTCCTGTGGCACTGTCTCTATTACTTTTAGTGGTTCAAGCGCTAAGTTTCTCATTAGAATAAATGCCCAATCTGATTTTATGATCTTATGGTAGACCATGAGACACTCAAAATTTTCCAAGTAGGCGCTGATGGAATCTCCTGAGCAGAACGCCTTCACGAGACCTTTATACTTGTTATATTTTTGTTCTTCCTCTTTGCTTCTCAGCTTATTCACCGATATTTCTGCGTTGGACTCAATCTCCATCTGTTTTAGTTTTATCTGTGTCTCGGCATTCAATTGGGCTTGTTTGGCCGCCGCCTCAAGCTCCATTTGCAATTTCTTTTCTTGTGCCTGCATTTGCATTTTCTTTTCTTCTGCCTCCATTTGCAATTTCTTTTCTTCTGCTTGCATTTGCATTTTCTTTTCTTCTGCCTCCATTTGCAATTTCTTTTCTTCTGCTTGCATTTGCATTTTCTTTTCTTCTGCCTCCATTTGCAATTTCTTTTCCTCTCGTTCTATCGCTCTTTCTTCACGGGCAATGTTTTCTGCGTGCGTTTTCTGTGCCCATTCTGACAGTTTCTCTTCTTTATAACCTAATTTTATTCCTTGCTCAATGCATTTATCTAAGCTAGACATTTTGTGTTTTACTTGTTGGTATTGTTTATAAAGTTAAATCCCTTAGAAAAAAATGTTGGGGAGTGGAAAATTTAGTTATCCCCCTTAATTATTAACTTTGTAAATCAAAATGCAAGGTTATGTTGGTTACAAGGTCATGAATATGCAAACAAATCAATATGAAACAAAATGATACATTGATGAAAGGTGAGAAGTACAGCTTAGAGTTGCAATGGGTATGATATGAAACTTAGCTTTCAATCCCAGAACTCGCCGATGTTGTCTTGTACTCTCGTCACTGTTGGAAAAGTTACATAGGTTGCACGCGGCACTATTTGCGGAACAATCTGCTCGTAGAGTGAGAAAACATTAGTAACAGTCAAAAAAATGTCACAGTCATGTCAAAAATAGTTTACAGAATTACAATAATGAGGCACACTGCTGAGGCACTGCTTTGACGCTGCTGAGGGACTCAGATTAATTCTATTTTATCGCTAGATAGCTACTAATGTTTAAACTTGTAAAGATAACAAATTGTGGTACAACAATCAATTTGATATGATTAATTAAGTAATTTTACATGGCAATTAATAGCTCTTTCACAAAAGAATTTATGCCAAAACCGGAAAACTAGCCCCCAAAAAGCCTGTCATCGTCTTGCTCCTATCTAGGTGTATCTGAGCTCGGGTTCACACAGGCAACAATAAACTCCGTTCGCTATGATATAGAACATTTATTGTATTGCGTTGGCGCAGTGGGTTAACAGCCCGCGCTATATTACATATCACAGATAGTTAACAGCAACCACATAGTTATCATACAACAATCTAGCACACTATCTAGCCTATGTATATATATATCTATGAATATCTATTGAGTCCCTCTCAGGCAGGCCCTGTTGCCTCTCTCAAGTCCGTCTGTCCTCTGCCGGTCTCCACGTGTCCCAATCCGACACGGGCGGTAACTCTGTCCGAGTTCCTCGTGGACCCCGCAATAGGCGGGCCACGTCAGTGTCCACGGAACCATGGACTCGATGACCAGTCTTTCGAGAAGGCTCTAGATTACTCGGGTCCTGAGCGACTGGCTTCTATCCCTTGGGCTGGAGTTGCAGCCCTCTAATAATATATCTAAAGGTGAGGCGGTGACAACATTATTCCACGAATACAAAGAGATATGAGAAATGACCCCAGCCGTACACGACCCTACATAGACAAAGAGAAGACATGACCCCAGCCATACACAACCCCACACAGACAAAGAGAAGACATGACATGACCCCAGCCATACACGACCCCACACAGACAAAGAGAAGACGTGACGTGACCCCAGCCATACACGACGCCACACAGACAAAGAGAAGTCTTGTTATGACCACAGCCGTACACGACCCCACACAGACAAAGAGAAGACATGACCCCAGCCATACACGACCCCACACAGACAAAGAGAAGACATGACATGACCCCAGCCATACACGATCCCCCACAGACAAAGAGAAGACAAGACACGAACCCAGCCATACACGACCCCACACAGACAAAGAGGAGATATGACATGACCCCAGCCATACAAGACCCCACACAAACAAAGAGAAGACATGACCCCAGCTATACACGACCTCACAAAGACAAAGAGGAGATATGACATGACCCCAGCCATACATGAACCCACACAGACAAAGAGGAGATATGACATGACCCCAGCCATACATGAACCCACACAGACAAAGAGGAGACATGACCCCAGTCCATACACTCCCCCACACAAACAAAAAGAAGACATGACCCCAGCCATACACGACCCCACAAAGACAAAGAAGAGATATGACCCCATCCATACACGAAACAACTCAGACAAAGAGGAGACATGACCCCAGCCATACACGATGCCACACAGACAAAGAGGAGTCATGATATGACCCCAGCCATACACGACCCCACACAGACAAAGAGAAGACATGACATGAACCCAGCCATACACGACCCCACACAGACAAAGAGGAGTCATGATATGACCCCAGCCATACACGACCCCACACAGACAAAGAGAAGTCATGACATTACCCCAGCCATACACGACCCCACACAGACAAAGAGAAGACATGACATGAACCCAGCCATACACGATCCCACACAGACAAAGAGAAGACATGACACGAACCCAGCCATACACGACCCCACACAAACAAAGAGAAGACATGACCCCAGCCATACACGACCTCACAAAGACAAAGAGGAGATATGACATGACCCCAGCCATACATGGACCCACACAGACAAAGAGGAGATATGACGTGACCCCAGCCATATATGAACCCACACAGACAAAAAGGAGACATGACCCCAGCCATACACTCTCCCACATAAACAAAAAGAAGACATGACCCCAGCCATACACTCCCCCACACAAACAAAAAGAAGACATGACCCCAGCCATATACGACCCCACAAAGACAAAGAGGAGATATGACCCCATCCATAAACGAAGCCACACAGACAAAGAGGAGACATGACCCCAGCCATACATGAACCCACACAGACAAAGAGGAGATATGGCATGACCCCAGCCATACACGACCCCACAAAGACAAAGACGAGATATGACCCCAGCCATACACGAAGCCACACAGACAAAGAGGAGACATGACATGACCCCAGCCATACACGAAGCCACACAGACAGAGAGGAGACATGACCCCAGCCATACAAACCCCACACAGACAAAGAGGAGATATGACATGACCCCAGCCATACACGACCACACACAGACAAAGAGGAGATATGACATGACCCCAGCCTTACACGACCCCACACAGACAAAGAGGAGACATGAACCCAGCCATACACGAACCCACACAGACAAAGAGGAGACATGATCCCAGCCATACATGACACCACACAGACAAAGAGGAGACATGACCCCAGCCATACATGACACCACACAGACAAAGAGGAGACATGACCCCAGCCATACATGACACCACACAGACAAAGAGAAGACATAGCATGACCCCAGCCATACATGACACCACACAGACAAAGAGAAGTCATGATATGACCCCAGCCATACACGACCCCACACAAAGAGAAGACATAGCATGACCCTAGCCATACACGACACCACACAGACAAAGAGGAGACATGACCCCAGCCATACATGACACCACACAGACAAAGAGAAGTCATGATATGACCCCAGCCATACACGACCCCACACAGACAAAGAGAAGACATGATCCCAGCCATACACGACCCCACACAGACAAAGAGGAGACATGATCCCAGCCATACACGAACCCACACAGACAAAGAGGAGACATGATCCCAGCCATACATGACACCACACAGACAAAGAGGAGACATGATCCCAGCCATACATGACACCACACAGACAAAGAGGAGACATGATCCCAGCCATACACGACCCCACACAGACAAAGAGGAGACATGATCCCAGCCATACACGACCCCACACAGACAAAGAGGAGACATGATCCCAGCCATACACGACCCCACACAGACAAAGAGGAGACATGACCCCAGCCATACATGACACCACACAGACAAAGAGGAGACATGACCCCAGCCATACATGACACCACACAGTCAAAGAGGAGACATGACCCCAGCCATACACTCCCCCACACAAACAAAAAGAAGACATGACCCCAGCCATACACGACCCCACACAAAGAGATGATATGACATGAACTCAGCCATACATGATCTCACACAAAGAGAAGACATGACATGAACCCAGCCATACATGAACCCACACAGACAAAGAGAAGACATGACCTCAGCCATACAGGACCCCACACAGACAAAGAGGAGACATGACCCCAGCCATACATGACACCACACAGACAAAGAGAAGTCATGATTTGACCCCAGCCATACACGACCCCACACAGACAAAGAGGAGACATGACCCCAGCCATACATGACACCACACAGACAAAGAGAAGTCATGATTTGACCCCAGCCATACACGACCCCACACAGACAAAGAGGAGACATGACCCCAGCCAACAGAAGGCTTTCACGACTCCAGCATCGTTGTGTGAGGTGAACACGAGGTTCCCTGGGCCAATTTGTGTTCTCGTCTGATTACTACCCTCACTCGTATACAGCTAGGTAGTCATGAAGTGTGATAGGAGTGATAGTAGACATAGGAGTGATAGTGATGATACTTATAATGATGATGGTGATCTTGGTGATACTAAGAAACGCTAGATGACGTACTCCAATAGGAGTAATATAACAGCTTTTATTGCATGTATAAATAAGTGATTTCAGCAAAAATTACATATCTCTGTAGGGAATTCAAAGGCAAAATTCCGATAAAACATTTAAAGCAGTAGCGGCATCAATGTGGATGTACCTTCTACTAGAACTTTCTTCTCACGGGATTCCATGATGGCAATATATACCAGCGAAATACATTAAAATATAACTACTTGTTTCGTTGGATCAGTTTTTTAACATATATTTACAGTAACAGAACGGTCTAAGTGTTGCAATTTCCAAACAATCAGCTTGTCCTCCATAAAGATTGAGCCTACCTATTTTAGTTCCTGCACTCAATATCGTTAAGTTTTTGTTTTCATATACACTGGCTTCAAACAAAGACTTTCCTGGGTTAACTTCTAATTTTACTTTGTATACAATAATTCCCGGTTTCCCTTTGGAATGATCGTATTTGAGGGAAATCTTCAGCACGTGAATGACCTGCTGAAGTTTATAAACAGCGCACACAGTCTTTGAATTCAGTGCTTTGAGTACAAGCTCAGCCAAGACTTCTGATAACTTCGATGTAATACTGATTTCCTCAAGATCTCTGTAACCACACAAGCACAAATCTGATGGGATTAGTGCATCCTTGCATGTCCTGTCCCAGGAGATCTTGTCAAAGAGACTGATTCCATGTTTGAGAGGAGGAAGCGGAGGTGGCATGCTGCCTCTGAAGTAAAGCAGATCTAAGAGAGTTGCATGCGTATCAAAATGTGACGTCAGACGTTTGGTGTTTCTCTTTAAATTTGCAGCCACGTCCGGGTATTTCTTCAGAAACCAGCCTGGAAATGTCAGGATGGTGTACGGTGTCTTGCTTTCAACATGCCCGTTGACAGAATTTCTGAGCCTTCCCCACCTTACGCCGTGGTCTGAAAATGATATTAGCACAGATCTATTTAGGTGACCCTTGTCACTCCACGACTTGTAATAACCTAGTATATGCTCATCAAACATCTTAGCATCACTCGACTGACGGTGTGTTGGTTTGCTTATCATAGCCACAGCAAAAACAGGTTTATTTTGAAATGCGTCCAAAAAAGAACTTAAGTAATCTAACTGAAAATTCATTTCCAACTGGTTGCCCGCACTGTAGAAATTTTTCTTAAACATATCCTTGTCTTTATCTATGGCCAAAGCTAACGGGCGGATATTATATCTGGCAAATTGATTCAGAAAACCTTTTGTGTAGCAATGAAAAGCACCACATTGCGGCCAGTCTTCCGTGTACAGAGTGCGGTAGCCAGCGTTTTCAAAGGTTCGTCACACCATGCCAAATGTATCTATGTGGCTTTTATCACTCCACCATTTCCTGACTTCCCAATTGGCATGACCTGCAAATGTGGCTTTTATCACTCCACCATTTCCTGACTTCCCAATAGGCATGACCTGCAAATAGGGGCAACACATTGGGGAAAGTGTTCACTCCCGGCTGAGAATGCAATGTTAAGATCAAATGAATTAATTGTGTTCATTAAATACGAATATGTTTTATTGCAGCCTCTGAGAAACTGGTTTCTGGTTAATGTATCCATGCCAATCATAATTACGTTTAACGTTTCTTTCTGAGCTGTCATAACTTCACGCTTCTTGAAATTTAGGGAATCGATCTCACTGAAGTGCTCTTTTGGGGGAATTAGGGAATAAAAAGTCTTTGATACGACTTCAGATTTATTGTTTGTACACTCCACTTTGAAAAATTCCGCATCTTTTGGAAGTTCTATCTGGTCAGTGAACGGTTTTGACCATTTGGTCAATTTATAATCATGGTCGTCACTGTTTCTGTATCTACATTCTTTAAAATTATCGTTGGTCAAGTATGTATCAACCTTGCTGGTGTTGACCTTCAGTTTTTTTTACCCCACTCGATGTAGGTCAGGTCTGGCATGAATATCCCCTCACAGCTGAGTGTCTTTTTGTCCATTCCTGCGATCTTCATAACGCTAGGCTCATATGGGTTTATCTTTGGGAACTCACAGGACGTTGACATTTGGTCGGAAGAATATGTATTGTAGAGGCGGAATGAGTATTGTGTGGTGTAATTTTTGCTGCCTGGAGTATCTAGCTGTTGGTATGCCATTCTCAAACATATGTTAACTGACTTTGAAACGAACTACTCCCGGACATCATGAGAAAATATAATAGTCACAAAGCAACAGCACCAGGAAGGCAAACATCGACGGGCGCACTGAAAACAATTGATAGACAATCTTAATTAAATGTAAGAATACAATTTTATATTTCAGGTGTAAAGAAAATCATCTCAATTAGCCTTCTTCTTCTTCTTCTTCTTCTTCTTCTTCTTCTTCTTCTTCTTCTTCTTCTTCTTCTTCTTCTTCTTCTTCTTCTTCTTCTTCTTCTTCTTCTTCTTCTTCTAGCAACATAACTCATGATGACAAATGTAATCATGGAAGAATTGGAACGAACGAAAGAACGAACGTACGAACGAACGAACTTTATTTTCGAACATAACAAATTGGGCACGCAGGCCCGTCTTACATTCGGCCCTTCCAATCACTCATCTTTCGTTCATCAGTGCATAGTACATTCACATAGGAAACAAAAATATTGTCAAATAAATGTTGTAAGCATAAACAATGCACGTTACCATGTTATGAGGCAAATCCGCCACCCACCCACCCATCCCACATCCACTCGCGTGTCCCCCCCCCCCCCCCACACACACATCCGCCAGCCAACCACACATACCCACAGGCACACACATGCCACCATTCATCCACCCATACCCCAACCCACACATCCCATACACACCCCCACACACACCATCTCCCCACACACACACATCTCCCACCCGCCACACATCCCCCACACACCTCCCGCACCCACCCACACACAGACCCCTGCACACATGCATGCAACCATCCATCCATACCCACCTACACATCCCCTCATCTTCACACATCTCCCCACCCACACACACACACACACATCCCCTTCCACCCCCAACCTACACACACTCACCCTCCCACACATCCTCCACCACTCACTTGCCAACCACACACACATCCGCCAGCCAACCACACATACCCACAGGCACACACATGCCACCATTTCATCCACCCATACCCCAACCCACACATCCCATACACACCCCCACACACACCATCTCCCCACACACACACATCTCCCACCCGCCACACATCCCCCACACACCTCCCGCACCCACCCACACACAGACCCCTGCACACATGCATGCAACCATCCATCCATACCCACCTACACATCCCCTCATCTTCACACATCTCCCCACCCACACACACACACACACATCCCTTCCACCCCCAACCTACACACACTCACCCTCCCACACATCCTCCACCACTCACTTGCCAACCACCCTCCCCCCCCCCCCGATCTCCAATCACCAATTACAATCCCTAACTAGACATCTCACCACCCACCCACACAAACACACACACACATCTCCCCACCCACACACACACCCTCACCCATCAACACATTCCTCATCCAAAAACACACACCAACTACCCACACACACACACCCCACCACCCACACACATCCGCCTTCCCAGCCACACATACACACACACATCCCCCACCCATACACTCATCTCTAACACACATCCACCCACTCACGTACGCATCCATCAACTACTCACACCCACACATCATCCACCCACCCACCAACACATGCATCTCCCATCTACCCTCCCACCCACACACACCACAACCATACAGCCAAACACACATCCCCCATCCTCACATACATCCTTCATCCACCCGCACATCCCACTGGAACAGGCAATGAGAGCCCTCATTAAGGAGAAATCGCATGGATACATAAACAAATGAACAGTTAACAATTTTCATTTTATTGTGTACTGTCAGAACAGATGATAGTCACGTGTGGGTTGCGACTGCCGCTTTAAGAAAATGGTAACCATGCGCATTAAATGATACACTAGATCAGTGGTTCTCAACTGGTGGGGACTTCCCCCCCCCCCCCAGGGGGAAATTTTAGGGTTTCCAGGGGGGGGGGGGGGGAATGAAGACCATTTCAAGATCGCGTTAATACAAGAACCGATTACTTGATATTGTTTTTCCCTTTATACTTTACAGTTAAGTACGTCTCATCTTTCTAAAATTCATTTTATAAAGTCAGTAGACCCACAAATCATGTTTTATGTGGATGTCTAGACTTGTTTTAGTATGTGCTATTAAATTTACCTTACATTTTTACGTATACTGTATAGGGGTGGGGGATGTTTAGATAGGAAATATGAAAGGGGGGGAATGACGTTCTGAAAATACGGTGAAAGGGGGGGGGGGGCACGGGCCAAATTTTTGATAGGAAGGGGGGGGGGAATGACGTTCTGAAAATATGGTGAAGGGGGGCACGGGCCAAAAAAGGTTGAGAACCACTGCACTAGATGTATGAAGTGTTGTAAATTATACACACGATTTATGGTGTGTTGTACATGATACATATAATTTAGGACGTGACGTAAATGATACACACGATTTAGAGCGAGTTGTAAATGGTACACTAGACTTCGGACGTGTTGTAACTGATACACAAACTTTTGTGCATGCTGTAAATGATACACTACATTTATGACATGTTGTAAATGATACACAAGATTTATTGCGTCTTGCAAATGATACCCACTAACCTGTGGCTATGTTGTAAATTATACAGTAACCTTAGGACGTATTATAAATGTTACACACGATTTAGGGCGTGTTTTACTCGATCCACCAACCTTTGGGCCTGTTGAAATTGATCAATATCGTCATTAGCACTCTACGCATGGTATGTGAATTCATTCTTCAGCTGTTCGTGACTATTCAACTCTTTGCGGAAATGTCATCTAGCATTATGTTCCCATCATGCAATAGTCCCTGTGACACAAGTGTAATCTGGCAAGCCTGTTAGACAATCAAATATACATTATTTGCCAATTATTAGATGATTTAAGAAAATAATAAGGCCGCCTTGACGTAGTCTTAAGTGTGCTTTCTTGTCACACTGTGATCAGAATGCAATTCCCAGGCTGTAGCAGAATGAAGCCTTCAGACTAGTTCGACTATGAAATTAAATGAGACTCGGATATGAGCACTGGATATCTTCAGAAATGTCTGGGAAATTTTCTGACAAATGATTGTGAATTGTCTGCAATGAGAAGGTGACGGCCAACGGAACTGGTTAATTCACCTTATTGTAGCGTGGCCTTGTATATGTGTCGGCCTGACAGTTCACACTCCTACAACAATGTTTTTTCGGTGATACTATTATGTCCTGTGAAGGACATGCAAAATAAAATGTATTCTGAGATATGTAGTCATCACTGCATTCAATGCAAATCCTGCATCGCCGATAAAGTGCTTCGATTCCTGTAGCACTAAATGATCTTGGTCTCGTGTGTAGCCACTCACGCACCATCTGCTGTACCTCTTCATTGGACCGAAAAGTCTTTCCTCCCAATGACTCTTTGAGTTGTCCAGACAGATGGAAATCACTTGGGGTTAGGTCTGGCGAGCACGGGGGCTGTGGTACACACTGAATGTGGATGTCAAGGATAAAACACAAACAATGTGGTACACACTGAATGTGGATGTCAAGGATAAAACACAAACAATGGAGAACAGAACGATGCTCCTCTTTGTATGAAATGTGTGTGCGTATGTGTGTGTGTGTGTGGGGGGATCTTTACACTGTAATTTCGTCACCGTGTTCGTCTGCACCTTGATATCAAGTGCTTAACCCTTTTGATATCCTTAACAACAATATTGACAGGTTACAAGACTATGGTATGGTTATTTAAATTATATCACACCTTTAAGGTTTTAATTTGAAGCTCGCTCGTATAACCTGCAGCATGTTTGTTATTGCAAGTTATATACTCTCTAAAGAATATACGATAGCACAGTGGCTAGTGCCTTTGTCGCCATCCCGATGCGTGATCTTGCTAAGACATCAACAGCAGCTGAAAAATGCTGGTGTTAACTGCAATGTCCTGTCAAGTATATGCGGAAAAAAAATAATGTAGTGAATCTTGGAATGTAAACGAATACATTGAGTAGAACTTGGAAGTAACGGAGATGTGGTTCCTGAGACGAATGTTGCGAATTTCGTGGACTGCCGGAGTAACTAACAACGACTGTCTGACAGAGGCTAATGAAACTAGAACATTATACATTTAACGATGCGAATGAGACAAACAAGCTTTCTTTGATCACGTGATGAGAAGAGAGGCTTTGAAGAACATCGTGACAACTGGAAAGATCAAGGGGAAGTGGGGGGAGGGGCGAACAAGAGAATTTATGATAGATGGACTGAGACGGTGGCATGGAGGAATATCATCAGCAAACTAGATCCAGAACACCAAAGACCAACATCTATGGAGAGACATGTACGCCTACGCCAGCTGGCTGGGCACTTGATGACAATGATCAGGAAATTATGTGAAAAATAAAGACAACCAGTGGGATACTGATCATCCATCCACTGCCGATTAACTGGCATCTGGCCGTCTACAAGAAAAGATGAGACGCATCGACGTGTCTTCTCGTTTGGTTGTTTTTAACCCCCTTCCTCCTTCCTCCCCCTCCCCATAGATTATATACGTCCACAAGAAAAGATGAGGAGACGCATCGACGTGTCTTCTTGTTTGGTTGATTTTAATCCCCCTCCTCCTTCCTCCCCCTCCCCATAGATTATATACGTCCACAAGAAAAGATAAGTAGACTCATCGATTTGTCTTCTTGTTTGGTTGTTTTTAATCCCCCTCCTTCTTCCTCCCCCTCCCCATAGATTATATACGTCCACAAGAAAAGATGAGGAGACGCATCGACGTGTCTTCTCGTTTGGTTGTTTTTAACCCCCTTCCTCCTTCCTCCCCCTCCCCATAGATTATATACGTCCACAAGAAAAGATGAGGAGACGCATCGACGTGTCTTCTTGTTTGGTTGATTTTAATCCCCCTCCTCCTTCCTCCCCCTCCCCATAGATTATATACGTCCACAAGAAAAGATAGAGTAGACTCGATCGAGTTGTCTTCTTGTTTGGTTGTTTTTAATCCCCCTCCTCCTTCCTCCCCCTCCCCATAGATTATATACGTCCACAAGAAAAGATGAGGAGACGCATCGACGTGTCTTCTCGTTTGGTTGTTTTTAATCCCCCTCCTTCCTTCCTCCCCCTCCCCATAGATTATATACGTCCACAAGAAAAGATGAGGAGACGCATCGACGTGTCTTCTCGTTTGGTTGTTTTTAATCCCCCTCCTTCTTCCTCCCCCACCCCATAGATTATATACCCTCGACTAATCTACGCAGATATGGTTGGATTTTGAATCTGTTTACAATAGGATAGGGAAACCAGTCCCCGCCAAACCCTCTCAGCTGACTTACGACAAGCATGATAGATTAAAAAACACATGTTGACTGAATTGTTGAGTTGAGTTAAGAACCGACATCACTGCACTCAGGACATTCCCGTACGTGCTCAGTCCCCTCGTTCAACAGCCAGCGAAGAGTCATACTACTAATCGTTCCCACCGTTATCTGATTAAAAGTTCTCCTGGTCTTCCCTCTCAATTTTGAGATTCTTCCAGAACCCCTGCCGATCCCCCGCAATTTCATTCTTTCCACATATGGGTTCTCAATCTGTTCATCCGCCTTCTCCACCTGGTCCCACAAGCGCACGACCACCGCCCCCTTGTTCATAGGCAAGATACCACCAAGAGGTGCATTCCCTGCTAGCCTATCAGCCTGTTCATTCCCCCGTACACATTTTGACTAAGAGGCTCAAAGCATCAGTTAAAATGAAAACACACACACAGATACAGGAGGTGTGGCAGATTAAAGTGCGATTACTTTCTGCTTCTCTTATAGGCGCCTATAACACATGGTTATACAGTAGTTATATGTCATTGCTCTTTGTGTGACTATAATGACCTGATTAGTCTGTTATAGGGAAATGGAAGAGCCACATTTTGCATATACCATAGTAGTTACTTACGTGTTTTCACATACGGCGCTGCGTGTTTGATTTAGACACGGTATGTCATTCCATTTGTATCCCACCACATGCAGTTGGTCATACAATACTCACCTTGTAAAATAAAACCAGATTATTGGTAACACAAAAATGAACACAAAACACGGGACTAATTGCAGTCGTATTAACTATTAGAATCACGGAGAGCAGCGTATGGGCAGCTATATTCCCAAGCCCGCACCTGTTAAATTGCGTCCATACAAAGGTTATATATTGCATACTGTATTTTACAAACAATAAACCATCTTTCAAATGCACCGAGGTCATGGCAATTAGGCCTTAGCGTTGGTTGTAAAACAAGTTGATTAATCGGTAGTGGCCGTTCCAACTTCACTGTGAAAGGTCACCCCATAATGCACCGTTCTTGTGACTGTGAATATCACACATAATGCTCCTCACTGCCCCATGTGAAAAGTGGAACAGAAAGTAGACTCGACAAACCAACACCATGCACAGGCATGTATGCATATAGCCGCTACCAGAATGCCGACATAACAGTCCGCCATAACATTACATTTCATCAAGTATGGAGGTCTTCATTGTACTCCCTGCATTTCTCAAAGGTGGATCTTACTTTGGAGACACGGCCGTTGGTTCCTCTGCCCTGACTAAAACATGTTTGTACTTCTTGTAATTAATATTCTATTGTACTTGCAACCCTCTCCATGATAATTCGCAAAAATGATTTTGCTAGCATGACTTATTAATGCCAAGGTTCGAAAATTAGTGCAGTTTTAATTTAGTTCAGGCCCCGTTGAGGACCAGGATTTATTTAAAAAAAGAATCCACCGGGACTTCCAGTAATTTCCCCTGGTCTCTGGGTAGTGAGATCGGAAGGCCGTGTGTATTGTTGCGCACGTAAAAAATCCCTTGGCAGTTGGAAATCGAAAAAGAGTAGCCTAACGGCGCTGCCCGGGCAAAATTTCGAGTTAAAAATCTACCCAAGTATTTCAGGATCCTCGGCGGTGCTACGGAGTTCGTGCACTGAGCTGAGTTTCTCCAGACTCAGGTTTAAGTTAGGAGGAGAACGGAGCACTTATGGGTTGCACCCGTGTGCTGTGATGTTGATCCGTAAACTAAACTAAACTAAATTGGTGAACATAAATAACAGGGTGTAATTAAAAAACAAAAATAAAGTAACAAATAAAAATAAATATACACGACACAACGAAGGACGTTTCCATTATAATAATCTTCATCTGAAATGGAACAACACAAACGTATCTGAAGAAAAACAAGAAATTTTAAAATGTAATCATATTATTATTAAAACACAAACCATTCGTTGTTAGAAAGGCGGCGCAGAGGTTCAGTTCAGTTCAGTTCAGTTGTGAAAGGCGACAAATGCGAACGTGTGAAGCCGAAGGTGCGCAAACAGTTCATTATCATCATCAAGTGCCATGCCGACTGGCGTAGGTGTTCATGACACCCCACAGATCTCGGTCTTTGGTTTTCTGGATCAATTCTGCCGTAGATATTCATCCATGCCATCGTCGCAATCCATCCAGCGTTATTTCTCGTGGCCTGCCTCTCTTCCCCTCGATCTTTCCAGCTGTCTCGATGTTCTCCAACGCCTCTCTCTTAGTTGTCTCGATGTTTCCAACGCCTCTCTTAAAAAAATCGCTGTTTGTCTCTGTCTTATTGTTGTATATAATGTTCTAGTTTCATTAGCCTGTTTAAGGCATTCGTTGTTAGTTGCTTTGGCAGTCCAAGGAATTCGCAACATTCTTCTATGGAACCACATCTCTGCTGCTTCCAATCTCTTCCTAATTTGTTCATTTACATTTCAAGATTCACAGCCATACAGCAAAACAAGTTCTGATTGATTGACTGATTGATTGATTGATTGACTGATTAATCTAGGAACCGACATCACAGCATTCGGGGCATTCTCATAGGCGATCCACCCCATTCTCAGCAGCCAGCGAAGAGTTCCAACACCAATAGTACCAATAGCGGTCTGATTATATGTCTGTCTCGCCTTTCCTCTGAGCGTTGAGCGTCGGCCAGAACCCCTCGTCACTCCTCGCTGCCTCATTCTTGCCAGACCGTGATGATCCATTTTCTCCTCCGAGGTGTACACATGGCTGGGGCATATAGAAAGAATGGAAGATAATAGGGAAACAAAACTCGCTTACACTCAGGAAATAAATGACCGTAGACCCCGAGGTAGACCAAGAAGGCGGTGGAGAGATAATATACATACAGACCTACAAGCACTTGGAATCAACGACTGGCAAGAGAAGGTCCACCAGAGAGACGAATGGAGACAGATTGTATTTGCAGCAAAGAACCTCAATGGCTCGGAACGCTGAAGAAGAAGAAGAAGAAGAAGGTGTACACGTGCTTCCACAAGGCCGCAACCACGTCTGCCTTATCATGTATCAATACTCCACCAAGTTTTGCCGAGCCA
This sequence comes from Cepaea nemoralis, assembly GCA_014155875.1. NCBI lineage: Eukaryota > Metazoa > Mollusca > Gastropoda > Stylommatophora > Helicidae > Cepaea > Cepaea nemoralis. The sequence continues at coordinate 25,172 of JACEFZ010028364.1, read as the reverse complement.
GCCAATCTGTCCGCCTGTTCATTCCCCAGCTCACTGGCATGCCCCGGAGATAAGTTCTCTAGCGCAGAGTGCTGGCAGCGGCATTCACCGTTGATATCTAATGGACTAACGGACCTCCGAAGCAAAGCAAACCACTCTGCACGAAACATGCCTGTCCTCACCTTCCTCAGCATGCTTTCTGAGTCAGTTACTATCACGGTGTGTGTGTGTGTGTGTGTGTGTGTGTGTGTGTGTGTGTGTGTGTGTGTGTGTGTGTGTGTGTGTGTGTGTGTGGTGTGTGTGTGTGTGTGTGTGTGTGTGTGTGTGTGTGTGTGTGTGTGTGTGTGTGTGTGTGGTATCGTATCGTATCGTATTCTCGATCCAGCGGAAAGCTGCAGTGACCCGCTTCCACCTCCATTCCTAAGCTAAATGTTGTGGTATCATATGCCAGGCTCTCCTGAAACAAACGTCGGATATTAGCCTTTGCTATGAACCTCCAGGCACTTCTCCTACCTCTCGACACCGAACCATCTGTGTAGATAATAACATCACCCGAGCGAGCATTATCCTGAATTAGTTGCTGGATTTCCACTTCCATGGCCCCTGCTGGCCACTCCCTGCACTCCCGGCTCAATGTGATTATAACTCTGCACAAGTCTGACTACTCCGCTGGCACTCTGACCCACTCCACTCCTCGCCTAATGTTCTCCAAGATGCACACCTGTCTGATCGTATCCTCCGCCTGAGCCATCCATGATTTCCCTCTTATCAGTCGCTGACCCTTAACTGCGTCCAGCGCCACATGCAACGGGTGATCTGTGTCTGCAGCTACTCTGAGTTATGCCTTCGCCTTCATCACCCTGTGCCTGCCTGCAACAGTCGGCAAACCAAGGATGTAACGCATACACACTATTGGGGTGTCTCTGGTGCATCCCAGAATGACCCGCATAGCTTCGTTTTGTATGTGCTCTAACTTCACCAGCTAACTCTTTGAGACAGTGAGCAGTCCTAGTCCATGATCAATTACTGAGAGGGTCTTCTTCTTCTTCTTCTTCTTCTTCTTCTTCTTCTTCTTCTTCTTCTTCTTCTTCTTCTTCTTCTTCTTCTTCTTCTTCTTCTTCTTCTTCTTCTTCTTCTTCTTCTTCTTCTTCTTCTTCTTCTTTGTGTATATTAGACCTTCTTTAAATGTGCTAACGGAGGGAAAGAGGCACCTCATTTCTCATATTTAAAGCTATCTAGAGAAGCAGAGAAAGCGATAATAGAGAGGAGAGCACTGCGTATTAGAATTTTTATAAAAAAGCAACATTTAAAACCCTAAGATTTTGCCTAGGAAGTAAAAGTGAGCGGCGTGATACTGAACTTATCACCCACCGATTTCCGGTTGGCCTATATTAGAGAAGCACCGTCTTGGTGTTGTTCAGTTGCCACTGCCATAAAGAACAGTACTAAGGACACAGGCTTGGTAGACGAGGACTTTTGTTTTGGCAGTAAGTTTCCTGTTCTCCCAGACTCTTTTTCTTAACCTGTTCATTGTTGTTGCTGCCCTACCAATCCTGATGTTGATTTCCTGATCTAGGGATAATTTGCTATTTACCTCTGATACTAGATATGTAAAATGGTCTACTATCTCCAGTTCGGCGTCGTCAATAAAGATTGACGGTACCCCATGTGCACCTTGTGACATAATCTGTGTCTTTGTTTTGTTAATTATTAAACTAAATTCAGAACAAGCATTGGAGAATGCAGATAGTAGATGTTGTGATTCTTCCTCAGAGTGGGTTGTAATTGCAGCATCATCCGCAAAAAGCACTCTCTGATTAGTACCCTGCTAATTTTGGTCTTGGCCTTCAATCTCTGAGCATTGTAGAGGCCGCCATCTGAGCGTGAGTGAATGTATATACCACCATCCTGATCATGAAAGGCATATTTCAGTAGCAGTGAAAAGTATATTCCAAAGAGGGTGAGGGATAGTACACAACCTTGCTTAACTTCACTCTTGATGTCAAACTCTTCAGAAGTTGCACCATCAAACTTGATTATACCCTTCATGCCTGTGTGGAACGACTCCACAATGGACAGAAGAGTTGGTGGGCAGCCAGTCTTCTTTAGTGCTTTTTAGTGCTTTGAACAGACCCTCACGACTGACCAAATCGAATGCCTATGTGAGGTCGATGAAGGCAATAAACATTGGTTGATTTTGTTCCCGGCATTTTTCTTGCATTTGTCGCAAAGAGAATATCATATCAATGGTAGACCGGTTCTAACGGAAGCCGCACTGTGATTCGGGGTAGACTTGATCTCCCAGGACTTGAAGTCTGCGCAGAACAATTCTGGGAAATACTTTCCCAACAATACACAGAAGTGAGATACCCCTATAGTTGTTGCAGTCGCTCCGATCGCCCTTGTTCTTGTACAGTGTTATGATGCTTGAATCTTTGAAATCCTGTGGTACTTGTCCTTCTCGCCAGCATAGCTCTATTAGCTGGTGGATCTGTAGAGGGAGTGTATCGTGCCCTCTCCTGATAACACATATTGGAAATCCATCCTTACCTGGAGCCTTGCCAGATGCAGGTTAATTTATAACACACTTAACTTCTGTTATAGTGGGAAGTGTGTCCAGGTGGTCAAGAGTTGGTAAGGCATCTATGGCGTTGAGGGCATCATCCGCTAGTTAGGTCTCACTTGAGTAAAGCTCTAAATAGTGCTCTACCCATCTGTCCATCTGCTGTTTCTTATCAGCGTTGATCTCTCCAACCAAGGTTTTCAGTGGTGCACTTCATTTGATCACTGGACCACAGGCTTTCTTTATCCCTTCATACATGCTTCTGATGTTTCCCTTATCACTTGCGATTTGAATGGACTCACATAACTTGAATCCAATAGTCATTCGCACACTGCCTGGCAGCCTTTGTACATCCTTCCTAGCTTGCTTCAGCTCACTGAGAGTGTTAGGCGTTGGTCTTTCCTTGTTTCTTACGAAAGCTATCTTCTTTTTATCAATCAAGGGCTGCAGAGTCTGGCTGTTTGCCGCAAACCAGTCCTGCCTCTTGTGGTCCACAGTGCCGTAATCCCCTACCGCTGTTTTATGAAGAGTTTCCTTAAGTTTACCCCACTTTTCACTTGCTGTACAATTTTCTGATGTATCAGTGAAAGCGTTTTCAAGTTGCTGTTGGAACTCAATGCACTTATCAGGATCGTGGGTGTTAATAATAGTAATCCTGGGGCTAGATTTGCGTTTAACTGTGTAGATTCTCTTTGGTCTCAGTCTATCTCTTGCAACAACCAAAGAATGATCCGTATCACAGTCAGCACTGTGATAACTTCGAGTGATGATGTTTGGTTCAGATGTTGTCTCCATGTGATGATGAAGTCCAGCTGATGCCAATGGCCGGATCTTGGATGTTTCCATGTGACCTTATGCAGCTCTTTTGTTTTAAACAAAGGAGTTTGTAATACATAGGTCATTTCTGGTGCAATGCTCCAGCAGCCTTTGCCCATTTTCATTCATGCGACCGATGTTGTACTTTCCAAGGGACACTGGCCATGAACTCGAGTCCTTGCCCATACAAGCATTGAAATCACCGAGCATATAAATGAAGTCGGATTTTGGAGCTGCCTTGATCACAGAGTCTAACTCCTCATAGAACGAATACTTCATATCATCAGGGGAAGTGAGTGTCAGTGCATATGCAGTGATAATTGTGGCAAAACCACAAGAGGTTGCCAAGCGCGGGGATAATAGTCTTTCATTACCTCCAACTGGAATTTCAATTATTCACAGTAGTGAATTCGTCACTGCAAAGCCCACACCATGTTGTACTTTTTTCTGCCTGCTCTCTAACCTTCCAAAAAGGTGTAATTGTTTTCCCTGAGTGACCATTCCTCAGCGAGGCAAGTCTCCTGTAGGCCAGCAATATCAATGTTAAGACGACGATTGAGTTCGGCATCAGTAACATCCGTTTTTCTCACATCGTCAATATTCGTCAGGTCAGTGGAAAATCCTGGACACATTGTTCTTACGTTCTAGATTGCAAGCCGTAGCTTGAGGTTACTTTTTTTTTCTTTTTAGTAATACCTGGAACATTAGTTTTTCAGCATGCGATACAGATTTTGTCCTAGCCCCAAGCACCCATAGAAGCAGGCAGGTTGTGGCGGATCAGCATCCAGTTGACCGGTGGCTGCCCTGTGGGTGTCTCCCACTGTCAGAGGCAATCCGTGGCGTCCCTTTTCTACGCCAGTTGACAACTGCTAACTCTCGCTTTGATTCCGAAACCGGTGAAGACCAGGGATGGAGTTATACCTCTCCATAGCACAAAGTCTGGGCTTAAATATAGAGACCATGTGTTGCCCATGCAGCATGATCCCTCTCTCGGCCTGCCTAGTTCACTCCAGAGGAAAGGTAACACCTCTACATCTGGAACAAGACAAGCTGCAATAGATGCCGGATCAGCAAAACAATGCTCTAACCGTCCGCCAGTCGGAGTTTCGATCCTAGACCAGCTACCAACCAAGGCTTAGGACTTGGTCTGCCCTGTCATGACATTTTGTCTTTAGGTTGGATTTCCTCTCACCAGGATAAGGTATGTACCCTCCCAATTGCGCTCTTTGGCCCGAAGCCTTTGGCACAATGTGGGGTGTCGGATTTGGTAAGCGCCGCCCAACATTTGGCGCAGCAGAAGACAGGAAGTACCGTCTGCTGTCATTACGGTAGCTCAGTCATATCTGGCTAAGATCTGACTGTAGATGTCATAATCATGGGATTTTCTATGAATACTAAAACATCCTAACGCTTTAATCCTAGGATTGGTAGAAATATCATCTCGTCTATTATGCAAGGTTGATGGTGATTTCTTACCTGAGACATATAATTACTGGATGTAAGCACATCATTTTTATAACATTACTAGCTGACCCGGCCCGGCTTCGCCCAGTCCCTGGTGGGGAGCATCTCATTTAATTCATATAAGTAGTCATATAAGTTCTCGTTCCCGTTACCGACTGTCTGTCTGTCTGTCTGTCTGTCTGTCTGTCTGTCTGTCTGTCTGTCTGTCTGTCTGTCTTTCTGTCTGTCTTTCTGTCTGTCTTTCTGTCTGTCTTTCTGTCTGTCTGTCTGTCTGACCCGGCCTGGCATCGCCCAACTCCTGGTGTGGAGCATTCCAATTCCAATTCCAATTCCAAATTTCAAAAACAAAAATTCCAAATTCGTCCTCGTCTAACCTGCTTCATCAGCTGTGGTTATTGTTGAGGATCGTGGTTTTTGTGGGTTTATTCACCCTAATTCTTGTCTTGTGAGTCCTATCTTGGACTGGTTATGTGGCGTTTGTGTCTGTGACGTCAGCAGTGGTCGGCGGCTATCCTTTGTGCTCGTCTTTGCTTGTGGTTTTCTTTGTTGGTGTAGGCTCCTGGCTCGTCTGGCTGAAGTCCTTATATTTTTCTCGCTCGTTATCTCGCTCCAGCTGGGGGATCGGTCGGCGGCTGTCCTTTGTGCATGTTTCCACTTGTTTTCTTTGTTGGTGTAGTCTCCTGGCTCGTCTGGCTTTACTGGCTGCAGTCCTTATAAGGACTTTTTATTAGGTCATTTAGTCTCCTTCGTTGTGTAATTTGTGTAGGAGCTTTTCGACGTTTCTATTTTCCTTCTTGTACTTTTTTTCATCTTCGAGTTTTAGCTTCGGCCATTGGCTTTTTTCCTCCGCGGTCAGACATGGTTTTCTCTCTCCGTCTTCTATGTAGTACGAGTAGTCGGTATCCTGTTCCAAGATTACAGTTGGGTAATCTACCGGTCTCCTGAGTCTTTTTGGCTTCTTCTTTTCTCTCTCAATCCAGCACCTTTTGAATTCCTGGTATCTGAGTTTCTCCATCCTTGCCGACTCTCGTAGATCCTCCAAGGTAGGCTCAGTGGGCCTATCCGTGTCGTCCTCAGAGTGCTCGTCTTGGTTTACTTCGGATGTCTGGGGGCTAGTGTCGTGGCTGGGTTGCTAGCTTTGTCTAGCGGTTCTGGCTCGTCCTCTTGTTGGATGTCATCTTGCGGTTCCTCTGTGTGCTTTTCTGTTTCTTGTGCTGGTTTGTTTTGGGTTTGCCCCCTTTCGATTGTTAGAATTTCTCTGACCGCTTTGATGTCTCGCAGAATCTCTTCATTTATCTTTACCATCTGCCTCATATTCTCCACCTCTTGTTTGATGTCCCGCTGGATCTCCTTTATTTCGGCAAGAAGTTTCTCATTGTCGCTGGTTGGTGCCGATGTTTGCAGTAGCTTGACTTGTTTCTTTAACTCGTCGATCTGCTTTTGAAGTTGATCTCTTTCAGCTTGTGCTATACCCGTGGCTGTCTCGCCCCTCTGCATTGCTTCCTTGAATGGTGTCTTTGTGAGGATGGCGATTTTTAAGACGTCTCTATGTCTCTGCAGGTACGGACAGCCCAGGTATCTTGCTCCATGTTTGCCCAGGCAGTTGGCGCACTTTCTTTTGATGTTGGGTGTTCGGAAGTCAGTGTCCAGCTTGGCCAGCGGACATTCCTTGAAGGCGTGGTGATCGGCACAGTATCGGCATAGTTCGGTCTTACTGCGACACGTAGCTCTACTGTGGCCGGCCTTCTGACATCTGGAACATTGCGTGATTCTTGGTATGAATCTCTCTGGTTGCTGCATTCTCTTTTTGAATGATGCTGTGGTCGGCATCTCGCTGCCCTCCGACGTCACTACTGCCAAGGTTGTAGGTATCTTGGAGTAGGTGAGGAGCCGCTCCGCCTTCAAGAATCGGATGTGAAGATTCTCTTCACGTAGCTGCTTCAGGATTTCTTCATCTGTCAGCTCCACAGGAATCCGCTTGACAACCCATCGGACTGTTTTTGAGTCGGTGTTTCCGACTCTGGTGTCTTTCTCCTCCTTCTTCTCTGCTGTCTTGGTTCTTGACTGTGTTGGGCTGTCAATCTTCTCCCTCGTAGTAGCTTCAGTGATGGCTGTAGTATCAGGCTCTTTGATGCAGCTAGCAGGTGGGCTCTCAACGTTCTTCTTCTTGTTGTCGACTCCCACGCTGCACATCTTGGCAACAGCGTGTTTCTTGTTGTTGGATTTTCCACGTGACATTTTCCCGCTGATAAGGCTTCTTGACAGAATAATGCGACTTGACTTGTTAGCGCTCGCAGTGCGAATGACGCGGAATGACCCATCTCATGTGGAGCATCTCATTTAATTCATATAAGTAGTCATATAAGCTCCCGTTCCCGTTCCCGACTATCTATCTGTCTGTCTGTCTATATGTCTGTCTGTCTGTCTATATGTCTGTCTGTCTGTCCGTCTGTCTGTCTGTCTGTCTGTCTGTCCATCCCTCCCTCTCTGTCTGTCTGTCTGTCTGTCTGTCTGCCTGTCTGTCTAATCATTTATTGGTTGCAGTTAAAACAACCTTAGATAAACGAAGACCAACTTACAAAAAGCATTAGAAAGAGCACTTGAAAGATCTTTACATCTTCCCCAACAATATTATATTGATGATATTATCATATTGATGCTACAACTGCCTCTTCTCGAGTGAGCACGCTGCGCAAATGATCATATTTAAGCACCATCTGGCTCTTCTATAGTGAGCACGTTGCGCAAATGATTATATTTATGCTCAAACTGCCACTTCTATAGTGATCACGTTGCGCAAATGATTATATTTATGCCCCGACTGCATCTTCTATAGTGAGCACGTTGCGTGAATAATCATATTTTTTAGCCGACTGCTTCCTCTAGAATGATCACATTGCTCAAATGTTCATATTTATGTCCCAACTGCCTCTTCAATAGTGAGCACGTTGCACAACTGATCATATTTATGCCGCAACGGCTTCTTCTATAGTGAGTACTGTGGTATATTGGGATTGAGAAAGCTGTACCCACCTTGGCCTAACACACAATGAAGTTAAGCCAAGAGGATGGGACTAATTTTGTCTGGAGGGGATGGGTCCTTGGAAGCCAAAGTGCCCCATATTAGCTCTGGAAATCTAGGGGTTTCCCCGGAATGTTAATGACTTCCCTCCAAAATTTTCCATCCCGAAAAGAGATTCTTATTAAGCTCGTGAACCCCCACCTGTATTCATTTTCCCTTTCAGGTGAAATGAGTACAAGGAAAATTATATAATTTTAAATCTCTTTCCTGAGTAATCTGGAACCTGGGAGTTTACAATAGAACAGGACGTTGCTGTCTATTAGTGATTACCCAGCCACCTTTTGTTCCAAATTCTACAAATTATGTGAAGTGATAAAATTAACTACACATATAAAAAGTTTTGTCATATCACAATGTACTCAACAAGAAAAGGAAGGAAAAGTAAAATATGTTTATTAAATAAACGCTGTGGAATGATATTGTGATCTTCCTTGGAATAAGCGAAAACGTTTGTACACCTAAAAAGTCTCTACACATCATAAACTCAGAGATGTTCATAACCACTCTCTGTCTATTGAAAGTCCATGATTGTTCTCAAGTTAATAAAAGTTCAACTGAGTGGAATCAAGTTACTTCATTGATGAATTGCTGATAAGATCTCTGCCATATTTCTAAGTTAATCTGTAGAATCGTGGTGATAATCTACAGTATCCTTGTAATAATATGCAGGTCTTTAAGATAATCTACAGAATCATTAGGGTAATCTGCAGGACCCGGTAACAATATACAGAATCATGTGATAATCTGCAGGTCCTGGTAATACTTTACAGATCCCTTGGTGATAATCTGTAGTAATCTTGGCAATAATCTACAGATCTTGTGATAATCTGCAGTAATGTTTGTAATGATCTACAGATCTTGTGATAATCTGCAGCGATGTTGGCAATGATCTACAAATCTTGGTAATGATCTACAGATCCCGGTGACAATAATCTGCAGGATCTTGGTAATGATCTACAGATCTTGTGATAATCTGCAGATCATAATAATCATAATCTGCCATCACCGTTGTCATAATCTCCCCTGTAGTTGTGCCGCGGCGTCGTTAACAGCGCCAGGCAAATACAAACCACCTGTCCACAGGTTCGCCTGTGAGCGGAATTAACCGGACAGCGGTCAAGCCAGTACATGCGTGACACATGAAGTCCACGCAGGGACATAATCGCGCCTGGCAAGAACTCAGGCGAGAAACGCCAGACTGGTTGGGAATGTCGAACAGTACGGACGGGTCTGAGAGAAGCTCGTATGACTGATGTGTCTGAATGAAGATTGATAGTAAACCTTGTGAGAGGATAGGAGACTGTGTGGCTGTGGTATAGGTATGTGAGTGTATCCATTGTATTGATTCATTGACTAATTGTATTGTGGCATCGACATTGTAATGGCGAGATGCCTGATCTGATTGTGTTGCGTGAGAAGTGTAAATAAAGTGTTTAACTTAGTGTGTGACGTCAAGTCATTCTGTGACTGTGTTTTTCTCACATGTATTAGGTCACACGAGCCGTAGTTATTGTTAAATGTAAGAACCTGACATGTGTGAACGTGGGGGCCCGTCCGGGATCACGTTCACACATGTCAGGTTGCTAATCTTTGCTTTAAGTTTCCGACGTTTAGGTGGAACCACAATAAACTTGGACTTGATGAGCTCCCAGAGCTGAGAGTACCCCTACTTGATACACTTCACTGGGTTAACCTTACCACATCATTCCGTATGAGTCTATTGTCTCTTTCACTTAAGCGTGATTGCTCAGGTTGCGGAACATCTCATTGCAGAAATAGAGCATCTTCAAACTCAGAAAAAGAAACAAACCATCACGTCCCACATGTGCAATTTCAGGGCACTGGAATCAACTTGGTGATAAACATTCAGTCAGGATGATTCACCTTTCGCATGGTGTGGTTTAGTCAGGCGTGGTAAGTAAGTGGATCTACCCTTCGCTATGGTACACGAAGTGGTTTCAGACAAACAACAATTGTAGTAGGCTGGTTCCTCAACAGGCAACTCCTGAAAGGAAGAGCGATCGGTGAGAGTATTTGGCCCCAAACATTGGTCCACATGCATCCTATCATTGACTACTCAACCCTCAGTCATGCTAATTAGTTATTCAACTAACTAGAGCATCATCTCTATATTGAGAGTAGTAAAGCATGGGTTTCCGTCAATGTCAGATGGCCTCACAAGAACAGCCCGTCAAACAGAGTAAGTAATCAGAATGACGAGTCTGATCGTACGTCTCACCTATCCCTATTCATCTACCAGTTGTCGCTAACGTCACTAGTTATAGTAATCAGTTATCCTAGTTCTCGAGTTAACAGAACTAAACATTAAAGTTATCCTAGTTCTCGAGTTAACAGAACTAAACATTAAAGTGAAGAGTCCCTGGACTCGTTCCTTACATTGTATATTCAATAGTAAACATAATCACGATCAATGTACCATCCCTCGGGAAATAGGAATAATACATGATCATATAAGGTATTTACACTCCATTTCGCTGGTGGACATCCTTCCACCTTATAGCGAAACTCTTCTTATTAGACTCTTCCCTAGAGTCAAGAAGCCTTCTTGGTAAAACATGTTCCCCACATGTTCCAAGGGTTCTGTTCCAGTTCGGACCTTCCAAGTGGATTAGCCTTGGCCTGGGCCGAACTTCATGGCTGGCCTGGTCTGCCAGTCCCATACTTTCATAACTTGCTTTCAATCCCCATATCCCATATGTCCCCGTGCCTCATGCAACCTCCTTTTGTCCTTCCATACTTCTCTCACATCAGCACTGACTCGCACTTGTGCAAGCATGAAAGAACAGGACAGTAAAGACAAGAACAAAGAACGCATGTTTACTTCGCGACGGTAACGCATTATTATCACGCGTCGAACCACTCGGCGTTCGGTATCGCTCCAAGAAGTATCACATAACATGACCTAATATATATACATCATGGCACATCATATATATATATATATATATATATATATATATATATATATATATATATATATATATATATATATATATATATATATATATATATATATATATATATATATATATATATCATCAATGAAGAACTTACCTTCTCACAGAATTCCACAGTTCCACATAATGAATTCACTATTACGTTAACACACAATAGTTACATCATTCCCTGTGACTAAGCACTAAGTGCTCTCTTTATTTAGTAGCTAAGCACATTACTGTCTGAATCTCCACCTAACAACTTACCTGGCTATCCAACAGTTCTTCTAGCTTCAGCTACTGACTGAAATAAGTTAGGTTCATATCATACACTAGTAACTGTGCCCTATTATAGAACAGCAACCTAGTATATGCAACGATTTGCCACACATGGTAAATAATATGTGAACACAACACGCCCATATCACAGGCCTACATTTCAAGCAGGTAACAACTGCACATGCTTGTAAACAAACGCGACACACGCAGGTGTATACGTCCTAGTTTCTCAACCGATTTATCGATCGGTTTCTCATTAGCGATGCAAGGACAACCGCATATTTAATGAGATTAGAACGATTTCGTTTTGTGATCAATTACAAAGTTAAATTAATTAACCAAGTATTACCTGAATTATTTGAACCCGACTCTAGTCAGCTACCAGAACTGTTCATGGGCAAACATGCCGTAATGTGTTAACAGTCAGCTGAAACTTGGTTGGGGTGAGACGCTGTACAATTGGCCTACCATAGCCATGCGTCTTCACTCCTTGAGAGACAGAAAATGAATGACTATTCCAGCCGCCTTTCCACTACGTGCGAACTTACGCACACGAGAAATGAGTGCTCCTTGATGAACGTCAACTTCTCGGACAACATTCATCCCCCGCCTAGAATTTCTAGATCTTTCTGCACGGGAATTTGGCGGTGCACCCAGCAATCTAGGTCACTCAAATTCAGGTGCTTCGAGAACCTACTAGACGGAAAATCCCATCGGCTTCCCTCAGGCTATTAATAACCGGGAAAGTCCCCGATGACGCGCCAAAATAGTGCGGAATCCCGTAGACAAAAGACAGATGAAGCGTCGTTTCGTCACAACTACAAAACGTAAACTTGCCAAGACATCAACAACAGTAAACAATGCTGGTGTTGACTGCAAACGTCATGTAAAGGATATGCAGCTAACTTTAACAATAATTGCAAGCTAGAACGAAAGCTCTTGAAAATAAGACGAAAAACTAAGTTAATCATGGAAAGGGTGTGCAATGCACAAGAACCAAAGATAACCAACATATTTATTTACTAAACAAAGTTAACAAAGAAGGCGACGTTAGCAAACAGATAGTTCGATCAGACCTAATGTGCACATATCCGAATCTCACAAACTAAGCAGCAAAAGAGGTTAGCAAGATTTGTGAAACTGACGTGTGGCTTTCAAAATACCACCAATGTTTGATTTGGAATTGTTGCATCCAATCAAGAAAATTGCTTTCAAATGTTCATCATTCAATCTCGTTCGATGAGGTGACTTCACAGACTTCATTTTTGAAAATGTTTTCTCACAGACATAAGTTGTTCCAAACACTGATGCCATACCAGTGGCAAATTTCTTAAGTTTTGGATGCTCAACATCAGGTAAGTAGCGGTACAATTCAACAAGTTTTCCTTCTCTGTGCTACTCTTTCAACAAGTCATTTGCTTGCGAATCAATGAGCGAGTCCAACTGTAGTTTAACTGGCACATCATCAAGGTTATAATGAAACGGATTCTGGAACAGAAGAATGTCACTCTCAATTCTGTCAAGACCTGAAAATCTCTCCAGACTCTTTGAAACAGTTAAAATGAGGAAGGTTTTCTCCTTCCAGTTGTGCTTCCAACAATGACAGCTTTCTCCGAAATCCTTTGATGGTTCTGTAGAGATAACAGACGAGGTAAACCTTTCCCTTAAGTTTCAAGTTCAGTTCATTCATATCCACCAAAAATGACAACTTTGACAGCCAGGTAGGATCTGACAGCTGTGAATCAGCTCTATCTTTTTCAGTGAGAAAAACATCTATTCCGTTTCGGAGCTTGTAAAAACGAAGCAGGACTTTACCGCAGCTGAGCCACCTGACTGATGTGTGATAAGGCAAGTCACATAAGTCAGAATCAATTTCTTCAAGAAGAGACTGGAACTGACGGTGATTGAGTGCATGTTCCCAAATGAAATTCACAGCAGAAACGACAGGTTTCAGTACACAATCAATATCTAAGTCTTACCACAGAGTACTTGCTGATGTATGATGCAGTGTATGAACAGAGCGCCCGGAATGTGCAAATCTTCCAATTGAGTCCTGATCTGCCCCAGCAGACCCTTCCTCACTCCAGCCATGTGTTTTTCCTCCATCAACTGTAACACCTCGAAGCTGATTCCAATGAAGGTTATAGTCTTGCAAACAATTTTCACTTCCCCGAAAAATGTTTTTCCCAGTTGTTGTTCTATGCATACTGCAAACAGACGCCAAGTCTTCCGTTATCTTAAAGTCCAAATTGGCACCACGAATGAACACGAGAAGTTGCGACGTACTCGAGAGATCAGTAGACTCATCCAGCGCCAGAGAATACCACTATCATGTATAATATAACATTACTGTGATGTGAGTGAGAGAGTTAGTGAGTGGGAGAGAGAGAGAGAGAGAGAGAGAGAAAGAGAGAGAGAGAGAGAGAGAGAGAGAGAGAGAGAGAGAGAGAGAGAGAGAGAGAGAGAGAAAGCGAGCGAGAGAGAGGGAGAGAGAGAAAAAAAGAGAGAGTTGAATTGCATCACTAATTTTTACGCTACATAATGTATATGTACAATTTTTTCTCCACTTCTTGCAATTGCAAGAATTCTCACGACAATCGTCAGTGTCTCAGTTGTGTGTAAAGTGTGGGAGTTTGTTCTTATTAGTTTTAGTGATCATGTGAGGCATCATGTATGTGTCTAGATGTGAGGATGTGTGTATGGGTGTGTATGTGAGGCATTTGTGTGGGGGTATGGGGAATGCATGTGTGGAGGGGTGGTGTGTGGGAGATGTGTATGGGTTAATGGGTGATGTGTGGATGTGTGAAGGGATGTGTAGTCGGTGGTGGATGTATGTGTGTATGAGGGATATGTGTGTGCGTGGGGGGGGGGGGGTGGGATATGTGATAGGATAGTTGGAAGTATGTGGGTGTTGGTGGGCTGGGAGGGGGTGTGGGTAGAGAGGTTGTGTTTGGGTGGGTGAATGGGTGTGTAGGAGATTGTGTAGGGTTAAGGGATGGGTGTGGGGGATGAGTGTAAGGGTGTCTGTGAATGGGATATGTCTGTGTGGGTGGGAGTGTGTGAGTGTGGATGGGGTAAATGTGAGTGTGTGGACGATGTATGTGTGGGTGGGGAGGATGTCTGTAGGTGGAGGATGTGTGATTGGGTGGGGAGATGTGTGGGAGGTGATGTGTATGGGGAAGGTATGTGGGGGATGTGTGTGGGGGGGAATGTGTTTATGGGTGGAGTTTTGTGTGGGAGGGGAGATGTGTGAGAGGTGGGGGAGGTGTGGGATCTGCAGGTGATTGAAGAATGTATGCGAGGATGGGGGATGTGTGTTTGGCTGGGTGGTTGGGGTGTGTGTGGGTGGGATTGTAGGTGAGAGATGCATGTGTTGATGGGCGCGTGGGTGTGAGTGGTTGATGGATGAGTACGTGAGTGGGTGGATGTGTGTGAGAGATGAGTGTATGGGTGGGGGGAGGTGTGTAGTTGTGAGAAGATGTGTGTGGGCGGCGGATGTGTGTGGGTGGGGTATATGTGGGTGGCGGGGTGTGTGTGGTTGGGAGGTGTGTGTTTTTGGGTTATGGGTGGGGGATATGTGTGGGCAGGTGGGGAGATGTGTTTATGGGTGAGGATGTGTGTATAGGTGGGGATGTGTAGTTGAGAGGTGGAATATTGAGTGGGTGAGTGGGTGTAGGTTGGCTGATGTGTGTGTGGGTGGGTGGGGAAAATTATGAGAGTGCGAGATATGTGTGTGGATAGGTGCGGGATGTGTGGGTTGGCGGGTGTGTGTGTGTGTGTGTGTGTGTGTGTGTGTGTGTGTGTGTGTGTGTGGTTTCTTCTTCTTCTTCTTCTTCTTCTTCTTCTTCTTCTTCTTCTTCTTCTTGGGGAAATGTGTGTGGATGGGGGATCAGTGGGTGTGTGCGGCATGTATGTTCGCCTGGTTCTGTGTGAGTGCGTGGAGGTATGTGTGGGTGGGTGGGGGAGGTTCTGTGGGTGGGGGGATGTGTTGGTGGCTGCGGGATATGAGGGTGCATGGGGGATGTGTCTCACAACATTGCATTATGTACTGTTTATGTTTACAACTTTCATTTGATAATGTTTTTTTTTCCTCATGTGAATGTATCATGCGTAATATGCATTGTTTATGCTTAAAAAATCCATTTGACAATGCTTTTTCCCGTATGTTAATGTAACATGTACATTTGATGAATGAAAGATGAGTGATTGAAAGGGCCGAATGTAAGACGGGCCTGCGTGCCCAATTTGTTACCCTTTTAAAATAAAGTTCGTTCGTTCGTTCGTTCGTTAGCTTTCTCGCGTATCTGTAGCACTATGTTCTCTCCAAGTTCAAGGTGTCCAATGTCAAGGTGTTGGATCTACTAGTGACAGAAGAGAAGCAAGGACTAATAGCACATAGAGACAGGACATCTATAAAGGTATAGACAGAATACAGACAGCACCCAAGCTAGGACATAAGGACAGTAATTAGACTAGACTCGGGTGGGGACACTAATGTGTTATAGTTAGAATAACAGAGGGACCGACCCGAGAACAGGGGCGGGTGCAGGAGGTCAGGGGAATACCGTGACCACGTAAACTAGAGTAGAACTTAGAGGGGTAACGAGTGCTAAGTAGACAGTGCTGCGTGCGAAGAGAACGGCACGCAGAGTTGCGAAACCCACGAGGGAGTTTGACCACGTAGGCAAGCGACAACCTGAGCTGCTTCAGACAGGGGACAGACCGGCCTTCCGACTGGACGTAGTGTTGTTCTGAAGCGAATATCTAGTGTAGTGAATGCATACGATGTTTAGAGAGAGAGAGAGAGAGTGACCCTATGTGACAATGTGCATTTATATATTGTGTAACGAGTGATTATTATTATGACGATGTATCAGGCAGATAACGCCTTATGTTGATTGTCAGGCTTGCCTGAAAATAAACTCCGTATCAAAATATCTGTACGAGCAAAGTTGTACTTAGGATACGGATGATGTGGCCTGATTGTGAATGAAGCGCAAGACTGTGACACATGTGAATGTATCATGCGTAATATGCATTGTTTATGCTCACAAAATCCATTTGACAATGTTTTCTCCCTATGTTAATGTAACATGTACATTTGATGAATGAAAGATGAGTGATTGAAAGGGCCGAATGTAAGACTGGCCTGCGTGCCCAATTTGTTACCCTTTTAAAATAAAGTTCGTTCGTTCGTTCGTTCGTTAGCTTTCTCGCGTATCTGTAGCACTATGTTCTCTCCAAGTTCTTCTCTTCTCCGCACAACTGAACTTGCCGAAAGGCGGATAGTTCCAAACAAATCGGCTTTCTCAGGACACAAGTCATTTGCTGCTTCCATCATACGCTCTTTGATGAAGTAGTCATCAGTAAACGGTTTTCTTTGTTCTGCCATCTTATGCACTGTTTTGTAACTTGTATGAGTGACAGATTAATTTTCAGCAAATTTTTGCGTGAAGAGATTTCTTTGTGTTTTAAAATCACGTTTAATGGTCTCATATTTCACAGAGCCTAACTTTCCAGAAAACTTGTAATATGTTGATAGATGTTTTGTTTCGTATTGACACCAAAGATTGTACTCTTTCAAAACGGCAACACTTTCGCTACATATTACGCAACTGGTTTTCTGGTCCTTTGTTTCAACAAAGAAGTACTTTACTCCCCATTCTTCATTGAAAAATCGACACTCGGCGTCCACTTTCTTTTCCTAGTAGCCATAATTAATGGTGAAGTACACGGGATCTGAAAATGAAAAAAAAGACATTAAATTAGAAACATAATTAAAATCCTATTGAAACACAGAAAGGCAGGGGACTATATGTCACTGGTGAAGCTACGGCTCAACAAAGGTACATATACAGCTTATAGGTACCTTCGTGTAACCGCACAGAGATGATAGAGATAACAGCACAAAGCCGACTGCTCAACGGCCGTAGAAGAAGAGAGGAGTAAGAAGACATAGAGAATCTCATTTTATCTCTACGGCTAACAAGAAAAGAAAAGATTTAGAAATAGCAGAATAAATTCAGGTCCGTGTACAGGGAATCAGAATAATGTAATTGAAAAGATACAACAACATCTGATTAAGAATGCCAATGCCCTAATAAATAAAATTCATGATTAGATGCAATGACAAAATAGGCATCCCCATGAACAAGCATACACATGATCATTCTCCACCCTGCCAGTGATCTTCCATCACAGCATGGGTAGTCATCCAACACAGTACCAGTAATCTTCCATCACAGCATGGGTAGTCATCCAACACTGTAACTGTAGTCTGATACACAACACTAGCAATTATCAGACAACAAGATGGAACAAAGGTCGTTCATTCAGTTGCATGTCCTTTGCAGAACCTCGCTCTCATAACAACCTTCCGGAAAGCCTCTCGATCATAAGCAAGATGTCCCGCTTCAGATACACCCACCTGGAGATCATCCGCCACATCCTGCACCCATCTTATCTTTGGCCTTCCTTTTCCTCTCTTCCCAGGCATTTACCCCTCCATTGTTGTTCTCAGGCACAGACATAG